>JAPDNY010000002.1:247881596-248100013 GCA_029375565.1 Gekko gecko
AAAAACTTGGTGAAAAAGGATTTTTTCCGTAAGTAAAGACTTCTTACATATGCATCATATGAAGTGTAATGTCTGATTGTCTCTCTGTTGTATTCCTTCCCACAAACAAACCACTGGGTTGGATGCTCTGGTCCTTTGATGCAAAGACTGAAGATCTTGCCCACGTTCTCCTTCCCACAGCAATTCTTTCTGAACCCAGGAAAGTTTATTCTTGGGATCATGGGACTCACATGCTCTATTAAACCACACTGGCTGGGAGAATGCAGTTGGTGTGGGGAGAAGATGATGAAATCACCATTTTCTTTCATCAGTGAACCTGTGCTGATGGAAGAGGCAGGATGATTTTTCTCCCTTCCCACTGCAGCTTCCTGACACATATGGTTTTCACAAAAACTGGTCATATGACCTTAGAAATAAACTTTCCCAGGATCCTTTCTTATGTGGGAGAGTGGGGAAGATCTGTGACCTTCTGCCTACAGGACTGTGAGATCCAACATATTGTCAGGGAATTCTGTTATAATAATCTGAGTCACTCTAGATATAACAGGAATATGTCCATTGAAATCCAAATGCTCTGGTTTATGCATTGTGCTAATATTGATATTGATTTTGCCAATGCATTTATAATACAGTTTTTTTCTGGCATTACTGACTGAATTACGATGGAAGCATTTTGTAATGAATAATTCATTTGCTTTTGTATAATGCTTGTTTATAGAATTAGAATATAAAAGAGAATCAATAATATATTCTAACTGTACCTAATGCAACAATCAAAAGGGCTATATATGCATAGTTCTCACAAACACCCAATCATTTTCAGAAGTTGTTACCACGGAACATACATACTTACTTGAGTGAGTTTATGTGGTTTGATTTTAAAAAATGAATTTTTCCCACCTCTCTGGTCCTCTGCAGTTTATCATACTACCTGAAGAGCTACTCCTAAGGATGGAGAGTCCTTTGTTTTCCCTCTGGAGAATTTGGTGTGAAATTATTAAAGGCTTTGGCTTTGTGTACAGCAGAATATTTGTAAATTAGTAATTGATTATAGATTCCTTAGTCCTTGGTGGCAAAGCAATATCTTGCAAGGAGTGTCCAGGTGTGTTGATTTTGGAGCTAAAGAAAGTTCCCATTCTTCTTAGTATTTGATCTGTGAAAACTGTTGTAAACAGCCAGGGTTTTTTTGGAATTTATGACAACAGCCCACTTTGTCTTGAGGTTCCCATGCTGTGTGCCCAAATAAACAATTATGCAAGTGGCAAGTTCATCAACTAAATAAAAAGATTATGGGCTTCCTTTCATCTTCTTATAGGAAAGCAAAGTGAATCCTCTCTGCTTGTTCTGAAATATCACTTTTAAGATAAAAATACTTGAGAGGTTTGATGCTTTCATGGCGGGAAATGGTACTGAAATAGGGTTGCCAAGTGTCTTACCTGGCAAAGCGGGAGAGAGTCGGTCCCTTTCTGGGACATTCATGTGCACGCTATGCGTGTGCGTGCCACAATCACGTCGCCCAAAAGTGACATCATTGCGCTGGGCATGTTGCTAGGCGACGTTCTAGCAATCAACCTGAAAACTCCATAGTACCATAGAGTTTTCAGGCTGATTGCTAGAGTGTTGCTCGGTGACGGGCCCAGCACGATGACGTCACTTCCTGGCAACATCATCGCCTCAGGCACGTCGGCTGGATCTGGCACTTTGGGGGTGGGAGTTCCCCCCGCCGGCCGGATCTGGACTGGCGGTTTGGTTGTCCTTTGGGCGGGAAAACCCCCGCCCCCCTGGGGGACTTGGCAGCCCTATACTGAAATGGTGGCAAATATGCTTTATGCACAGTTTGAGATTCCTAAAAGTTTCTGAAAATTAAAGCTCATAGGACATTGTAACAGGAGTACTGTTGAGTAAGAGGAATGATAATCGGAACAGAAGAATTTGTTACAGAAATCCAACAAATAGCAATTGATCATGGTAAAGATACATAATTTTATTTCATGTTTACATTAAATGTATTTTCCTTACTTCTAACAGGGCTTCCTGATCCGTTTGCTAAAGTTGTGGTTGATGGATCTGGCCAGTGCCATTCTACAGATACTGTGAAGAATACCCTGGATCCAAAGTGGAATCAGCATTATGACCTGTAGGTGTCAATGTGGTTGATCAAAATGTAGCCAGGCTTTGAGTTAAGTAGTTAATATTACTTTGAACTGAGAATAGAAATTGTTGGAACCAGGTAGTTCCTGACAACAAGTACTTGGAAGCCTGATAGAGATGCAAGATTTTATTACTTTTTAATGGTAGATTCCTTTTGCAAACTAAGGCACAGTTAACAGTACCTAGTTTTTAAGGAGTGCTTTTCATCTGTAGCTGTCAAAGTGCTTTACTAAGTAGTTCAGTATCCTTAGTTATTCTTGTGGTGATTGATGAACACAGGCTTGCATAAACGTCTGCACTACCTTCTATCCCTTTCCTGGGTCCTTTTGTCTTTTCACTTTATTTCCTCATCTGCTTTTTGTTGATGAAAATTTCTGTGCAGCAAGCTTTTTGCCTAAGATCAGTTGGACTGTTTTGTTATAGTGTGTCCATTTTTTGTGCTGTTTCTGATTTCTGAAATCCTAGACTTATTGTATTGCTTACTGGCTCTCTCAGGCAATTGGATTACATTGTTATGTTCCATGTAGGTTGCACTGAGCCTCAGTGAGATGCGCAGGCTATAAATAAAGTGTATAAGTAATTCTAACTTAGAAACAGTATTGTAATATTCTCTAGAAAAGAAGAAGAGCTGCTGTTCTTGCAGCACATTTAGTTTGAAGGGTCACAGAACCTCAGTGCCCAAACAACTGGTACTGTGTAGCCTACCATAAGTTTCCAGCTAGCACTTAAGTATACAATAGCTATTTAATGTTCCATACTGCTGCTTAAACTAGTAGAAAATGCAGATTTGGCAATGATTTTCTTTCCATTGCTATTACTTTTAAGCAGTTATTTGTATTCAAATCTAAGACTTTTAAAGAGAAACTCAAGGAAAGTCAATGAGATGAAAAGAGAAAATGCAGTACTGCTCTGCTGCCACTATTCCTTTATATAATTAAATACTTGCAAAAGTAGGGGAAATCTTACAAATTGCACTCAGCCTGGTCCAGGGGTTGCTTGCAGTTCTTAGAATTCAGTAAGTGCCTGTAATCAACAGAATGCATGCTGGTTGTGTCCCTTCTTTCAAATTAACAATTGTTGAAGAGCATGCATGTATGTGTACTTTAAGACTAGGGCATGGTACGTGGTACTGCAGAATGATAAATGGCAGTCTTCTATGCTTTGGATGGTAAATTGTTGGCTGCCTACAGAAAACACTCATTCCTCAAAGAAAGCAAGAGATGTGAAGGCAGTTGCTGTCTCTTGTCTGAAAATTAGATGTGATTGAAATAACTTTTTTTTAAGCTAATATGAACAGTGTCCTTTTTGTTCTGTCAATATAGAACATTTCAATCCAGGCAATTAAGGGAATTCACACAAACTGCTGTTTGTGTAAGCTTGTACTAATTAAGGTAGAGAGGTTTTTGTTTACTTTATTCATAGGATTTAAATGTGAATTTAACATGATTCACATGAGTCCTTAGCTATCTGTGAAATGTTGATGTTAAGCAATCCTTTCCTTTTGCAGAAAGTTAGAAATACTATAATAAAGTTAGTATGAAGTATTCTGCCAAATTTTGTGGATTAATTTGAAAGTCTGAGATTTGCCTTATTGTCCCCTTTAGAAAATAATCATACAGTGTCTTCTGAGGGCCCTATAATAATGTTTCCCCTAACAACATGGGAACACTGTTCTCCAACATATGACACGTTCATTGTTACAGGAAATAATTTGCATGCCAATGATAATAATGCCCACTTTGTCTCTTCTGTGAGGACTTGGATGATTTGAACCTGTTATGCATACACATCTTAACCCAGATTTTCATAGCAGTCGAGTTGTGAAGCTTGTATTCGGATTCTGTGTTTGCATTTTGCACCATTCCTTTCCTCCACATTTTTTTTTTGTTTTCTGATATCCAGTCTGTTTTTTCTGCACATTTAACAAAGAATCGTACTTTTCCTAAGTGGGGTGGGGACATCACTTGTGATATGGTGGTGAGTGGTGACAATGGGTTTTTTTGTGTATGTTTTCACAAGTGCTGTATTGCGGCTGCACAGTAATGCCAGCTTTCTGCACTCCCTTGCAAATTTGCATGGTTTTCTGTTTGCACATGCCCTTTAACGCTAATGCCCTTTAATGCTAATGGCTGTGCTCTGACACAAAATTTAAAAGGTCACTGATTGACCTCTTTGGCTGTGCTGTGTTCCCTCTAAGCTGAATTAGTGTGAGTTAGCTCACAGTTTTTTAGCTTCCGGCTTACACATTTTTGTCTTTGCTCAGGAAGGATGGCTCCAGAGCAAACTAATTTATGCACTAGCCAAATTGCTCACTTACAATTTTAATGACGGTAGCTCACAAAGTAGAATTTTTGCTTACAGGACTCCATGGCTTAGAGGGAGCATTAAGCCTCTTTTTTTGAAAATAGGTTTGCCATTTCTCCTGGAGATTTAATTGTGCTTACTCACTGGTTGCATTTTGGCAGTGCATTAAAGAATCTCAGCATACCAGTTGCATTCCTTCCTCCAGATGGATCGATCCCAAGCAATACTCTGGTGATTTGTGAAAGGTTCATGTGGCTTAAGCATGATTTTTACGTAGCCCAGAGACTCCCAAAATGGTTGTCTCCCCTAAAAAAAACTTTATGGGGCACCATTTGATGAAGGAAAAGAAAAATATAGAACAACGGTATTCTAGAACCACACTCTGCAAATCAGTAGCACGTGATTTGTAATGAAAAGGGAGAGCTCTGGTCTCCACGTTTCTTTTAAATCATACATTTCCTTAGCGCAGTAAGGCAGAGGAATAATCCCATTGTTTAATTAGGTGAATGATTTAAACAAAAATTTGCATAGATACCCTAATCAGTTGCCATGAATTGCAGAGGCACAGTTTTGCCTGCGAAGAGTAGCAGACAGTACACGATGGGGAGGAGAGATTTTATAATGGCATATTTTTTCAGTATTGAAGTGAAAAATGTTTTCAAAGCTTGGGACCCCATTGAGTGGTGGGTGCCAGTCCTGGCCACTCTTTTTACAACAATTGCTCAGACAGCATGAATTCCTAATGACTGGGGCTTGGCCATCATCATTCCAATATGCAAAGAAGGAGACAAATATAATCTATTCAATTTCCACCTAGTTAGTTTGCTCAGTGTAATGAGCAAGTGCTATAAGAGGCACTTATGTTGTAAACTCTGGGAATGGCTAGACAAGAGAGCATCATATCCAAAGAACAAGTGTACTTTAGACCTAACCACTCAGCTTTAGACCAATGCCTAGTTTTATACCACTTGGCGATGAAATATAGTAGCAGGCTCCACAGAGTGCTCAGTGTAGCCTTTGTCAACTCTAAAATGGCCTTTGACAGCATTGCTGGGCTAAATTAAAGGCCTCATCAATTGATTGCAGACTACTCGCCCTTACTTGTACGCTGTTTGAGAATAAATTCCTGATAGTAAGAACTAACTCTCTCATGGATTGTTGCCGTGACGTGGGGAGGGGGCGTGTGTGGTTCAGTGAGGCTGTGGGCTATGCGTGGAGGTCCATCCAGGACAGACAGGCCACAGTGGAGAACTTGGACAAAACGTGTTCCACTGGAGAAGGAAATGGCAACCCACTCCATATCTTTGCCAAGAAAACCCCATTCTATATTTTACTCAATGGTCCAAGTATTGGCCAAACTGGGGACAAAAAAGGGGGGAACAAATTTAACCCTGAAACCTAGGATCAAGAATCTAAAGAGGTAAGTCCAGCAGAGTAGAGGATCAACAATTAGAACTTACTGTATATAAGATAAAAACACATGTATTTATTAGCAAAGAATTTTAAAAAAATATATAAGGGCCCAATTACACCTCATATAAAAATACCAGAATCATACACACAGGAGCCAATGGACTTGACCTGACATGTTTTGGCCTGTTTAGGCCTTTTTCAGACGTCAAACACAATGAGGAACACATTGGCTTATACCATAATACAATACAATTATATAATATGGATACAAAATGGACCAGAAAAGAATTGCTGTAAAAAAATAAAAAATGTGAAAATAAATACATATAATAAAATTAATAAATAATGTCTATATTCTACTAAAAGAAGTATTGACTTATTTCCAAAGTGAAACCAGTAGGTATAGAATAAAAGTATAAATGAGGCCTCCAAAGATGCAATCACATGCCAAATGATATTTAACTGATTATATAATCTAGAAGCAAAAAAAAATTATAAACCAATGCAGTCTACAATATTGAAACTTAATTCAAAAAGTAATTAATAAATAAAATTATATTGTTACTTCTTGTCCAGAAAGTGCTTTCCAATGATTGTTTAATTCAAGCCAAAGTGTCCTCAGCAAAATTGTCCTTTTAGCAAAGAGTAGTGCTGATAGACGAGAGCGCTGGAGCTTTATACCAGGTGAAAGATGATGCAGTCCTTGCGGAATGCCTTGAAATAGTCATGTGATTGCACATCCCACATACAGCATAAAACTACAAAACAATACAAATTCCAGACTAGATGTTAAACTGTCATAAAATCATACCACACACTAGTGCACCTGTTCATTGGTTTCAGTGGAAGATATGGGCAACTTCTTGGGGCTCCATAGAGTTGGATCCCCTGGTTCAAATGTTTTGAAGACTCGGGGGGGGGTTGAGGAGGGGCACCAGCAGCTATGCTACAAATTTGCTGCCTCTAGCTCAAAATTGCCAACATTCACTGGATTATGGAGAAAGCAAGGGAGTGCCAGAAAAACATCCACTTCTGCTTCGATTGCGACTGAACAACAACAACCTAAAAAAACAGCCCACAGAGCCCCAGATTCTCCATTATACTCTCTGGGGACCATTAACTGTAATGGTCCCCATAGGATACAATGGAATCGAAAAACGTGTTTCCTGAATATTTCCTGAATCCGAATACCATACCAGTATTAGAATTCAGGAATAACAGGAAATACCGATATTTTTCAGGTTCAACATACTCGAATCCGAAAAATACTGGAGGGGTTTTTTTGCACACACTTAGTAGATGCTGCACAGCAGCTGTTTGCTCAAAAGTCATTTGTGGGGGAGAAGGTGTTATAACAAAGAATCTACTCTACCAAGTGGAGGGTTGACAAGGCTTCTCCTGAGGACAACAACCTGAGAACAGGGACCTTTCTTTGCAACCCCTTCTTTGCCAGCTGAGTAGAGTTTAAGGAGATGCACTGGAGGGGGAGTTGAGAAGAGGTATGAAGGTGGCAGATGGTGGCAAAGGTGTTAGCAGTGAAGGGCTCGGTGAGGTACCTCTCCAACAGCAGGTAGAGGTCAGTTAGGTCCTGGAAGGGGGGCTGGGCAAGAAGTATGGCTACTGAAGGAATAGCACCAAGCCCACATATCCACATACTTTTTTTTTGCTTCCTCCTTCCTGTCCACACATTGAACAGCTCCCACCAAGTTTCCACCTTTTCCCTCTCCTTCCAGTTACTATGATAAAGTTATGAGTTTCCCAACAGACCCTCCCCCCATTATTGTCACAAAGGAAGGTGAGAATGTGAGAAGCTGATAGGGAGGACAGGGGAAGAAAGAATTATGCAAAGGGCAGAAGCAGCCGTTTGGGAGGGCTGGCCTGTGACCTACTTTAGAGGCTTTGCAACCCACATTTGGGTCCTGACCAGTGTTCACACTAAGCTAACTTAGTGAGCTAGCTCACAGTTTTTTAGCCTCCGGCTCTCACATTTTTGTCTTATCTCAGGAAGGATGGCTCCAGAGCAGACTAATTTATGCAGTAGCTATATTGCTTGCTCACACCTTTAATGCCAGTAGCTCACAAAGTAGAATTTTTGCTCACAAGACTCCACTCTGGGTTAGGCTGAGACATCGTGACAGACTCAGATCAGTTTCAGATTTTAACCTAGATCTCCTGAATCCTAATCTACTATAACACACTGGTTTTCTTGAAACAAATGTATTGATTAGTTTGTCTGAATTTGAAGAAGAGAATCAGCTAAAAATTCAAGCACTTTTTTCTCTCACCTGCTCCCCTCCTGCCACACTGCAAGAGCAGTTTGTATTGCTTCTGTGCTTGAGACTCGGACTGCATGTCCTTTAGCAGTTCCCAAGTGTTTTAAACTGACACGATGTAGAAGCCTTTACTTGATTTGGTACAGTGGATGCTATGTGGTATTTCTTAAGCAATTCTTATTTGGAAACATTGTAACAGCTGACGCAGCATATGAAAAGGATTTAAAACAAAGCACTGAACATTGGAAAAGATGGTTGGTGCATTTTAATTATTTTTATTCTGTAACTATTGTAAACAGGAACACAGAATATGAAACAGAATTTTTTGTTATTTATTTAGAACTTAAAACTTTTTGTTACAGTTATACAATATTAAATTCAGGTGGGTAGCAGTGTTCCCTCTAAGCTGATTTAGTGTGAGCTAGCTCACAGTTTTTTAGCCTCTGGCTCACATATTTTAGTCTTAGCTCAGGAAGGATGGCTCCAGAGCAAACTAATTTATGCACTAGCCAAATCGCTCACTCACAACTTTAATGCCAGTAGCGCACAAAGTAGAATTTTTGCTCACAAGACTCCACAGCTTAGAGGGAGCATTGGTAGGTAGCCGTGTTGGTTTGAAGCAGCGGAACAAAGTTTGAATCCAGTGGCACCTTTAAGACCAACTAAGTTTTATTCAAGGTATAAGCTTTCATATGCACACACTATTAAACTGACATTTTCAAGGTCAATAGACTGAACTATGACCTGTCCTAAAATTGCATGTATGTTTCTATGCTGCTGACAATTTCATTCATTAAACATAACAAAACTTTGTGTTGTTTTTAATCTAAATGTAGCTAGGCCGTCATATTTTCCTTTCTCCATAATCACCAGTGTGCCTGTAGAGCATTGTTGTTCCCTGCTGTGCTTGTCCGTTCTGTTCTCATATGCAGGCCATAAAGTGAAATCTTCCAATATCCTGCTGTCTGAAGGCCTGCATATAAGAAAGAAGCTAGGGTTGGGGGTGAGAAATGCATGAATGGTAGCATGAAAAGACCTGCAGTTGTAACTCAGAAGGTAGGTCAGGCTTTTGGTCTGCCTACTTTGACAGCTACATTTATGGTTAGATCTTGCAGGGGAAGTAGATCATTTTAAAGGGTTCAGTGTAGGAGGATATATTTCTTCCCAACCTGGATGGCCCAGGCTAGCCGAATCTCGTCAAATCTCAGAAGCTAAGCAGGGTCAGCCCTGGTTAGTATTAGGATGGGAGATCACCAAGGAAGTTCAGGGTTATTATGCAGATGCAGATAATGGCAGACCACCTTTGAATATCTCTTGCCTTGGAAACCCTGTGGGATTGCCATAAATTGGTTACAACTTGATGGCACTTTCCACCACCAGGAGGATGTGTTTAGTAAGTGGAATACTTGGTTGTTTGTGCTGACAGGGAGAGCATCTATGTAATGGAAGAAGACTGGGCTAAACATCTCTTAGGGATAGCCATAATTCTTAAATGTTATATCCTTCAGGCTTAAACACCCGATGATATAAGAGTCATTTTAACTTAGACATTCTGTCATTGTCTAGCCAAAGGATGTTGGCAATGTTTGATTTATGCAGAACATTTTGAAAAGCTCTTTGAAATTCCTTCATATAAAATCTGTTTTACAAATATATTTACTTGAAAGTCTGTTGCAGTCTGCAGCATGTAGTTCCTGTGAATGTTACCACCTGCTAGCGGATGTAATATTTATGGTTCTTTTAGCCTCAAAAACACGATAAGTAGTCAAAAAGAAACTGTATTCCATGGACTGTCCAAAATATACAATCTACAACATTTGTATTTTTCTGATTTCTTTTCACTTTTCAGATACATTGGAAAGTCAGACTCGATAACAATCAGCGTATGGAACCATAAGAAAATCCATAAAAAACAGGGAGCCGGTTTTCTGGGTTGTGTGAGACTTCTTTCCAATGCTATCAACCGCCTTAAAGACACTGGTTGTGAGTAGATAAGCAAACACTTAACTGTTTTGGAACAAGTTTTTTAGAGAGACTTAAAATTTTGGTATTATTGAAATTGTTTTTCTTTATTGGTGGGAGGGTATCTCTTAAGAATGAAAATGTTCTTTGTTTGGCGGCTTCTAGAAATTTTAGGTAGGTCCTATGTCAGTGATGGCGAACCTTTTAGAGACCGAATGCCGAAACTGCAATCCAAATCCCACTTATTTATTGCAAAGTGCCAACACGGTAATTTAACCTGAATACTGAGGTTTTAGTTTAGAAAAAACAATTCATTAACATCTTTTGGCTTAAAAGAAAAGCACAATAACAGAGCTTTCAATGATACAAACAGCTTTTTATTGAAAGGTAAAAGTTTGCATTTGGCATGAAGTTTGCATTTGACGTCATACACACAAACTCCTTCCAGTTAGTACAGAACAGGACCCTTCCTATTTACGTGGTCTGTCTTTCTCAACATGATCTTACACATTTTCACACCTAAAGTGACAGCCCTCTTCCCCCTTCCATGAGAAAGAGACAGAAAAACAGCACACTCAGTGGAATCTGCCACTTCTAGATTGATTCGAAGTAAATTAAATTTTGATCCTGCAAATCTTGACCGATGAACTAATAAAGCACTTCAACTTGAGCACTTCAACCAGGTGACCCACCCCCAAAGCATAGAAAGGCTGCATGGAATGAGAGACCACAGAGTGGAATGACAGCCCCTGGGGGTAGCAGGAGTGTTCTGGAACTGGAATGAGAGGCCCCAGAGTGGAATGACAGCTCCTGGGTGTAGCAGAACACTTCTGCTACCCTCAGGGCTGTCATTTCACTCCATGGTCTCTCATTCCAGTCATAGAACACTCCTGCTACACCCTGGGGCCATCATTCCACTCCGTGGTCTCTCATTCCAGTCCCTGAACACTCCTGCTCCAACCTGGGGCCGTCATTCCACTCTGTGGTCTCTCATTCCAGTCCCAGAACATTCCTGCTCCATCCTGGGGCTGTCATTCCACTCTGTGGTCTCTCATCCCAGTCCCTGAACATTCCTGCTCCACCCTGGGGCTGTCATTCCACTCCGTAGTCTCTCATTCCATTCACAAAGTAGTGTATTTGGGCCCAGAGACCCTAATGGAAAATCCATTTTGCATTTTTATTGCAACTCTACTTGTACTGTAATGTATTTCAATGAAGCCCATGCAAGTCAATTGGTATTCCTGTCTCCCATTATTTCCAATGGGCCTTCAAGTGTTTCCCATTGTTTCCAATGGGCAATCCTGTCCTTCTTTTTAGTACATCCCATACATCCGCCCTCCTACACAGCTCCTCCAAATGGCATTTTAGTTATTCCCATGAGTGTGAAAAGCCAGAGCAAATTTACAGTCTGACTAAAGGCGCAATCCTATGCTCTCATACTTGAAAGCAAGTTCAGTTGTCTCACTGGTGCTTAATTTTGAATAAGTATGCACAAGATTGGGTACTGCTTTTGAAGCGGCATTCATTTCTGCCTCGTCCCTCCGCCGCAGCTCATCCCTGGAGAGTCGGGAGCTCTGAAGTTCAGGGACAGTCTTTCATCGGGGGGGGCCCTATGTGTGATTCCCTGGAAGCTCTCAGGAAGCTATAATTAGGGGGGAGGGGTGCTGTGCCTTATCTCCACAGGGCGAGAGCTCTGGCTCGCCTTGAGCTACCTCACCACAGCACTGGCTGCCACCCCCTCCTGCAGCACCAGCTCCAAAACAGTCTCCATGTCCAACTCCTTGAACAGCCCTTCTAATCACAGCCTCTGAGCAGGCGCACAAGACATGCCACCGAAAGCAGCAGGGCAGCCCCGAAAGGAAGCAAAGGGGGTGGGTACTAAAGTTTTTTGGACTCCAGGTTACAGCACAGGACGCTAGAGGGCACAGCGAGAGAGACCAGGCAGAGAGCCAAAGAGGGAGGAGGTGGAGGAGGAATAGCACACCTCCCCAAAGAAGGTGGGTTTGGAAACTGAAGTGATGCACTCACGCAGATGCAACTTTTGGCAACAAGCCTGAGTGGGCATCCCTGGGAATGCTCAGCCTCACTTCTCTGGGGCAGAAGGGGCGTGGATTGTAGTGCGCATTTGCAAAGGAAGGGGAGTTGCTGTGCTTTCCTGGGCTAAGGGGGCGGGGTCAGGCTGTGGGGATTCCTTGCTGAGCAGTTCCTGGGCTTTGAGTAGGCAGGGATTGTGGGTTGGTGTCAGGCTGTGAGGAAGGTGGAGCCTGTGGGGAAAGTGATTCCTCTCTTCTCCCTCCCCTATGTCAACAAGTGGGGCGCCTGCACTGGGGGTTTGCACATCTTTTCCTCTCATGTGTGGTATTTGCTTTCCAACCAGGGTCCAGGGTTTGGCCTAGGGCTGGCTAGTGCAGCAGCTGCAGCAGCACAATAAGCAGGCTCAGCCGCCCCCTTGCCTGTGCCCACAGAGAGGGCTCCGAGTGCACCTCTGGCACCCATGCCATAGATTCGCCACCAGGGTCCTATGTTTTATGATATATCAAGTATCACGTGGTAGTTGCATGTGGTAAAGTGTTCTGTTTTTATAGATCAGAGGTTGGATCTATGCAAGCTTGGACCAAATGACAATGATACTGTTAGAGGACAGATAGTAGGTAAGTTTTGGCTTGTTGATAGTTTGAATATGTGATAGTATACTTAAAATGCCGAACACATTTGTACTAAATCTTTGAACTGTGGGCAAAAGCTTAGCAGTACTGCAGCTCTCTCTAGGTTTCTCCTGTTACCTCCCCCTGCCTCCACTTTCATATGGCAAGTGAAGAAGGGCAGTCTTCTGGAGACTTCTGCTATGTATGGTTTGGATCTAGTTGAGTGTTTCATGGGCAGGAGGATTTCCAGGCACAGAGTGCAACTCTCTTGCCTTCCCCTTCCTCTGTAGCCCCATATGCACCCTGGAATGCAAAGTGGAGCTAAGAGACTTCCTTCCATCCACAGAAGCACTTTGCTGGATCAAAGCAAAAGTGTCAATTTTGTTCCCATGCCATTTGGGGGGGCCCTGTTGTACATTAAAATGAAGCAGTGTTATTCAAGTTATTGTCCAGCCAATTAAATGCTTTAAAATCTTGTGGCCTTCAGTGTGAGAGAGTTAAGCTGATCATACTTCTCCCATTAAAATAAGCAGGCTTTGTAATTGCTTAACTTTGGCTGGATCATGTCCCATTATATCACAGCCTTTATAAACTTACCTATTGTCCATGTATTTCCACGTCATGGCACCCACATGAAAAGAGACTTCCTTTGACAAAATCCTTGTGAAAAATAATACACATTGTACTGCAGATTGTGTTGTTTGGCTGTTACTGTTTTTAATTGTAAAGCCAATATCTTCACTCAATGGTTAAACTATTTTGTTGTTTGAACTGTTACGATTATGAATCCACTTCCTCATGTGCTAGCTTTATATTTATATTTGGATTAAATGTTTTTGAATTAAACAATGGAGGGAAGTGGAATGCTAGAGTACTCTGTCTATAGTTTTCCGGTTTAGTCATATACTTAGTTCATAGTTATACATTTTTAAAATTATCAGTATTGGTTGAAAATGTTGATGGTCTAAGCACTTGTAGAGTTCTATTTCCAGTTGATACCCGCATTCTGAATATGAGTGTGTTTTTGGCTGCAAGTGGGTCTGGTTTCTACATTATCTTTTGCTGGATAGATGCTCATTTTGGTCTAGACATGAGCTTTCGTTTCCAATCAAAACAGGATTAGGAAAAGCACATTAATCTTTATGCCACAGAACCCACAAATAAAGTCATGTGTTCAGTTTCATTCTCAACTAACCTGTTTTTAAAATAAACAGGACTACCCAGGCTTTCACATACAGTCTTTGTCTTACAATTTACACTTCAGGTACAGAACTGCCATTTTTTTTGTTCCGTTGTGAAGATGGTTTATGCTTAAGAAATACATTACCATGGATAAAGGCAGTGTCATTTTTTTAGCAGTGTTTATTTTTATTGGAAATGTGAGCAGTGCTTGTCTCATTTAAATTCTGCCAACTCTCCATTATGGCTGTGTTTTATGTGCAGTACATTAATGTGTCAAATAAACAGGTTATTTTTAAAAAGTACTGTTCATCTTCCAAACAAGACAAAGGTGCAAATTAATACTGAAGTGCCAAACAATTCAAAAGTTCATTGCAAAGTTCCTATTTGAAGGGCTATGGAAGCACTGTGGTTTAGAACCCTTTGCTGTTAATAATCAGTGAATTGTTTTTGCGTATATCTTCTCTGTTACATCCGTGTCAGGGAGGACTGGCCCTGGCAGTTAATGAGTAGTTTTGGACCCCACCCGAATGTTATCTACAAGTACAGTGATTCTATTTTCTCTGAAAGGAGTTAGTGGTAGTCCTTTACATGTGGGAAAGACAGTAAAGGGGGACACCATTGAGGTGGGGGACTAGGCCAGATGTTCACATTTTGCCTCTTTTCAGCTGTGCCCTATATTGTAGCTAAAGCCACCTGAGCTTCCAGCTTTTTCTTTGATCTGTTCCCCATGCTGCCACCATTCTTCTCACTGTTACCACAAAATTCTTTCATATTTGCTAGGAAAAAAAAGTTAGAGTAGTGGGCAGGTTTTTAGAGAAGCTGCTTTATTTACCCCATGGCAGCACCATTAAAATTGTATCACCCAGGAGCAAAGAAAGCTGCCACTTTATAGAGACAGCAGATCTCTTCTGCTTTGTTTTCCTGCTGAGAGTGCACTGCAGCAGTAGTAGAAGGCTGATGAAAAATGAGGGAAGATGGGGGGGGGTAATCCCCCAGCCTGAAGAGAAAATGGCAGTAGACCCCCAAAGGCAGGTTTACTTAGTAAAACAGTGAGTATGCTCCCTTCCTCAAGTCAGTTCCCTCACTTTGTTGCATTTATGCTCTGAATGCACTACTCTGAATGTGACAGGGAGAAAGTTTGGATCTGGCTATTAAATACTAACAAATAGGGGACCCACAAATAAGTTGTGGGAGTGGGAAAGTTCTGTTCCCCTGCTGAGTCTTTCCCCTCATCCATGTGTTCATCTCCCCCTCTCTATTGCCTCTTTATACCTCCTCAGCCCTCTTACTGACTCCTCAGCCCTTTCTCTGTATTAAATACTGGGTTCAAGACGCATTACAGTGAACAACTCTTTATTGAGTGATTTCAGGAACAAGACTGAAACCTCAGGGCAACAGCCCTGTTTAAATAGCATGCAAAACCCACACCCAAACACACCCATCTTCCAACTATAGGCTATTTACATAATATTACTTTCTCATTGGTCACCTCCAGAGTCTTGGTGGGCTGTTGTTCTCCAAGCTCAGCCAGTCTCTGGTACCCAGTCCTGGAGTATTCTAGCCCCTAACACTGTGCCAACACATTCTTCTCCTTGTTGCCATTACTTCTTCTTCTTTCTCTTGTTCTCCCATGTCACTGCTTGCCTCTCTATGACCTGCAGCCGTTGCTATCTCTGACATTGTTTATTGGGTTTGCTAGGCAATCACCCAAATGATGGCTGAGATCTCATGATGCAGGATTGTGAGAGTTTGTTTATTCTTTCACTCCTGGGGTTTTAAAATCACCACCACCACTTACTTATTTTTATTTTTTGTTTGTAGAAAAATCATCCCTTCTCTGAATATGGCCCCATTGAATGGATTTTGATCCACTGTCTAAAATCATGTTCTTAGATAGAAATATAAAATTATATATTTATATTAATGTAAGGTAGTTTATAGCAATAATATGTGAATTCTTGCAGCTTGAGAATACAAATCTTCTAATTTGGCTTAATTAGTGGAAAACTAATGAAATTATGGTTTTATAAAACTTCTCTCTAAGACATATTGTTCCTTTCCAAACACAGTTGTTGTTTGAGCTGCATTACAGTATCTTTAATTTTGACTTTTGTTTTAATAGTAAGTCTTCAATCCAGAGACCGGATAGGCACGGGAGGTCAAGTTGTAGATTGCAGTAGGCTATTTGACAATGATTTACCTGACGGGTAAGTAAACACTATAAAGGCAGGAATACACTGCATGTCATAACAGTAATTTAAATTTTTATCTGACATTAGTGGTGTTGCAAAACACTTCTTTGTAGGGGTGTGCATTTCTTATAAACCGAACCAAATAAATATCCAAAAAATACCTTATTGCTATTTTTCAGGTATTACCTAAGCCAAATACAGATCTCTATTGGGCTATTGATATAGCTGAACCCAAAGAAAAAGGTTTTTTTCTGGCTTTTATTCGGGTCAGCTGTACTGCGAGCCAGCCCCAGATGAGTCCCTTTAAATGCCTTTTTCCCTCCATTGGAAACAAAGGAGAATGGGGGCACCTTCTTCTTGGGCCCATAGAATTGGACCCCTTTCCAATCTTTTGGAAATATAGAGGGATTTTTTGAGGAGAGGCATCAGCAGCTATGCTGCAAATTTGGTGCCTTTACCTCAAAAAATACCCCCCCTAGAGCCCCAGATACCCCCAGATCGATTCTCCATTATAGCCTATGGAGACCATTGACTATAGTGGTTCCCATATGGTGTAATAGAGCAAAAAAAAAAATGGCTATCCCGAATATTTCCCAAATCCCAATACCATACCATTATTAGGATTTGGGAATATCGGGAAGTACTGATATTTTTTGGGTTCAATATACCTGAACCCAAAAAATACTGATTTTTTTTGCACAGCCTTACTTCTTTGTTTAAAAATTATTTTTATATAGACATTTTAAGTATGAAGGGGCAATCGGTGCTATAGCTTTCTGAGAGTATTTCTAATAAGTCCCAGTTGCACATACTTTCACTTAAAATTTCTAAGGGGAAAACGTGTTATGTTAAAGGCATATATGAAAATGTTGGTATTCTGAATTGATGTAAAATAACTTCTACAAGTATAATTTTTAAAATGTAAGTTTAATGTTCTTCAATTGGATGCACTGAGATTTAAGTGAGATTTCATAGAATCATAGAGTTGGAAGGGACCTCCAGGGTCATCTAGTCCAACCCCCTGCACAATGCAGAAAATTCACAACTACCTCCCCCCCCCACATCTGCAGTGACTCCTGCTCCATGCCCAGAAGATGGCAAAAACCCCTTTAGGATCCCTGGCCAAACTGGCCTGGAGAAAATTGCTTCCTGACTCCAAAGTGGTGATCAGCATTTCCCTGGGCATGTAAGAAAAGGCCACGAGAACTAAGCACTGATGCAACCCTTCCTGCCCTCCCTCTCATGAGAATTCCTTTTGGTGTTTCAAGGAAATCTCTGAATCAGTCATTGTGCCTTATGTGAGTGATATGATAGGTGAAAGTACTGTTTAAAACATGTAAGGTTGTTGAGAGAAGATTTATAATAGCTGCAGGCTCTGCTCAGTCTCAGAATTGAAAGTTGCATTGTGGGTGCCACTAGGCCATGATCATAGGCAAAGAAACATGTGCATGCCACAGATGCTGGATTTTAAAAGGGATTCTCTGAATCTGTTGCAATGGAACCCTGTAACTGCTGCTTGTGGAACCGGAATTGCTTGTAAGAGGTTTTGTATGTGTTACTGCTGATATGTTTGTGCTGTTTGGATATGACAGGGTATTTTTGTATTCAAAAGCGTACATTTGCTTCTTCTCCTGCCCTGTACTTGTTAACAACCCACTTGTACTTCAGAAGCCATTAAAAATGTCTTGCATTGTGCATGGTGGAGGGGAACGCTGTGCTGAAAAACCCTACTCTTGTATGTATGTGTGATGAGGGAGATAATAATTCATAAGGACTATTGTTCATATGATGCTGCCTACTGAAAACAAAACTTCTCATAAATAAAGGGTATTTAATCTTAATGAATTCTAGATGGGAAGAAAGGCGGACAGCCTCTGGAAGGATTCAGTATTTAAATCACATTACACGAACAACACAGTGGGAGCGACCAACACGGTAAGAATCCCTACAAGGAGACCATGTGTATTATTCTGTCAGTGAATAATTCTAAACACCCACGCCTCTTATGGTGTTCAGTAGTAAAAAGGTAAAGGTTCCCTTGCTCGAAAGCCAGTCGAATCCGACTCTAGGGTTGTGGTGCTCATCTCCATTTCAAAGCCGAAGAGCCAGCGCTGTCCAAAGATGTTTCCGTGGTCATGTGGCCAGCATGACTAAACACCAAGGCACATGGAACACTGTTACCTTCCCACCGAAGTGGTACCTATTTATCTACTTGCAATTTCTAGCTTTCGAACTGCTAGGTTGGCAGGAGCTGGAACTAGAGATGGGAACTCACTCCATCTTGCGGCACCTGGGTCTTGAACTGCTGAACTACTGACCTTCCACCGCCTGCAGTTCAGCGTCTTAACCACTTGAGCCACCGTAGGAGCTTATAATTCCTAAAAATTGGGCTACAAACTGTTTCTCCTCCCTCGTTCCTACTGGGCCCTCTTCCCCTGTTGCCAATGGTCATGAATGTCCTAACGTAACTTCTGTTATTTAAACCCTTCTTACATGGTTGTTTTCACCTTATGTCTGTGTTAACACACACAAGTTTAATGGGTGCATTCTACTATTTAAATAGATATGAAAACTGTACATATAGGATGGAAGTATTTTGTTTGTTGTACTTATTGACTTAAATTACACTTGTGTGTAATCCCGGTCTACATAATGATGATCATGGAAATTGATGCAGTATATGAAAGATGGTCTGACACTTTTGTGAGTAGTTGGCCACTGTATCATGTCTTATTGCATTAATGATCAGTATGTATGTTGGTGATAGGGTTGCCTACTCCAGGCTGGGAGATTTAGGGGAAGAGGGGGGACTTCAACGGGGATGTGATGTCCCAAGTCCACCCTCTGAAGCTGCCGTTTCCTCCAGGGGAACTGATCTCTGTAGTCTGGAAATCAGTTGTAATTCCAGGAATCTTCAGGTCCCACCTGGAGGTTGGCAATCCTAAGTGGTTACCACATGCCTAAAACCATTATTTCTGGTTTAAGGTTGTGTATTGGGTGTTAGATATTAGATTATCAGTATATTTAACAAGGTAAAGAAATAAATAGAACCACAGCTCTTTGTTCCATCAGTAGTATAGAAACACTGTATGTTTTTGTGTAAAACCTCATTTTGTGTCCACAATTACAAACAAGCTTCAGTCACCATGGTCTTAAATAGAATTCATTTGGCCATCCATGTTGGCATGCATACTATAGCATTCACTTAAAGCTATCCACAGTCTTAGGAACCATTTTTCTTTTACATAGAAAATAATAATATTATGTTTCTGCAGGCCAGCATCAGAATATTCCAGTCCAGGTCGACCTCTGAGCTGCTTTGTGGATGAGAACACTCCCATTACAGCTATAAATGGTGCAACATGTGGACAATCATCTGATCCCAGGCTAGCAGAGAGAAGAGTGAGGTCTCAGAGGCATAGGAATTATATGAGCAGGACCCATCTACATACTCCTCCAGATTTACCAGAAGGATATGGTATGCACTCTCAGAACTGCATAACTACTTGTTATTTGCAGCTGTACTCGTGATGATTTCTGAAGACTGTTGTGGAGAGAGAGCTGAAACCTTGTTAAGGAAAATTTAAATGGGGTAAAGGTTCCAAATTTGCTGGTAGAGGTTCCAAATTTGAGGGGGGTGGTATCACTGAGATGAAAAGGTAGCCTTGCAGTGTATATATTTTCAGTGAAATACAAGTGCATCACCTTTCATGTTTTATAGAGAATGACTTGAAACATGTCTAAAATTGCTTCAAGTATGATTTGTTATGGCAGCATTGGTTGCATACCTGGAACTAGTTGTTACTTTTCTCAGGTACTGCTTGACGTACCATGGAAATCTGTGTCTGTTATATTTTACCTCATCCTTCTTCCAAGAGCTTATGATTGCATATATGGATTTAATCTCACAACAGCTCTGAGAATTGAGAGTGTGTGACTGGCTCAAGATCACTCAGGAAACTTCATGGCAGAATGGAGATTTAAACACTATTCTCCTCAGTCCTAATCCAGCATTGTCACTGCTATGCCATACTGTCTCTGTAGGCTGACCTGAGACCATAGTGAGAGAGAACTGATGTGTGTATAATGGTTGTCTAGCACTGCTAGTACCCCCTTTAATTTAATAGACATGTGGGGAAGAGGGGCAGGAGAATGAAGGGAGACTTTAGAAGAAGTTGAGTTTATAGGAACCACAATCTCTTTCTAATTTATCAACAACATTTGCCCAGAACAGAGTCGAGCTTTGTCTCCCTGTGCCTGTAAGTGATTTAGACACCAACTACCTTGGTAAAAACCTAAGGCTAAATACTGGTAGGAGACAGATAGTCAACTGGTACTGTAAGGGAAAATTGAAAAGAACTTTAAAGAGAGAGTTCAGGGCCTGGGATAGTGTGAAGCCAATAGTGGCGCCACCACTCTGGGACCAGGTCTTCTCAGAGTCAGATTGCTTGGGTGTTCAGCCCAAATGAGTGCTTAAATGCCATCTGAGGCTAAATACTGGCTCTGCCTACATTTAAGAATAACTTCTGTCATAGTTATTTTTAACTTAGAATTTAACTCTTATGCTTTGAGTATAAAACTGTAAGCAGAGTAGTTAATTTCCTTGCAGAATGTAGCAGTTCTCTAGCCACAGTTGACTTGGGTCATGTACACAGCACAGGTTATCTAGGAAGTCTTGTGTGCAGAATAGTCTTGCATATATTGCTATACATTTATGATCAATACTGTCTGCTTTGACAGATCTAATCATTCTGGGGAAAGAGAGTGAAAGGAGGAGCTTAAAATGCCCTCCCCAAAATGCACAGTCCATCTGTTTGTTTAGCATTTTGCTTGACCCCAGCTATTTGAGGTCACTGAGTATGCACTCCCAGTCTGGTCTAGAATGGTGATCCATATGCAGAAGCCTATTGGTATGTATAGCACTAACTTAAAGGAAGGGGCCAGTGGTGGCTGCAGCTGCAGGATTTTGTCTTGCAGAAAATGGTGGCCTAAAAAGGGAAAAACCAGAATTTATTTATTTACAAAATCTGTACTCTACCTTTCTGCCTCATCAGTGCAGCTAGCAGTTAAAACAAGCATAATAAAAACACATCATAATAACAGTTAACACCAGAACTAAAATATGTGTGTAGAAGCACAGAAAGACAATAATTAAAACATAGGGCAGGAAGGAGGGATCACTGAAGGAATGCCAAACGAAACATTGTCTTCACCTGCAGGTGGAAGACAGTGAAAGAAGAGTAAAGATGAATATCCTTGGAGAGAGAGTTCCATAGCTGTGGTGCCATGACCAAGAAGGCCCTCTTTTGGGTCGCTACCTGCCAAATCTCAGAAGGCAGGGGCACCTGAAGCAGGGCCTTAGAAGATGACTGTAGTGGTTGAGTAAGCTCATATGGGACTAGACAGTCTTTCAGGTATGCTGGCCCCAAGCTGTATAGGGCTTTAAAACTCAGCACTAGCAACTTGAATTGGGCCCGGAAACAAATTGGAAGCCAGTGAAGATGGGCCAAGACTGGATTAATATGGTCCCTGTGAGATGGCTTCTTAGATAGCAAAAGGCCATATCTTGCTGTAGAAGGATCAAAGGCAAGTGAGGAGGGAGATTTGTATATGAGCTTGTGAGAACAGAATGGAGAAAAAGGGACAGTTGGTAGCAAAACATCCAGGAGGAGATCATTACAAAACAAATTATTGATTAGGGCAGAATAGTGGATTAGCACAGCTAATAATGGATTAGCACAGCATGTGGCAAGGGGCATCAGTAAGGGTTATGGGACAGGGACTGAGGTCTGTCCAGATAGAGAGGGAATTACTGCATGGAATGGTTGCTTCCAGGTTACTTCCTGCTGCTGATGGTCATTGGCCAAAGCCAAAGCCAAGGTAGAAGTATAAGGAATACACTTTTTCTGACTGAGCGGGTGTACATGTTGCTTTTAAAAGCTCCTTAAGTTCTTGGGATTCAGATAGTTTGATCCTAAAATACAAAATAATACTCTTTATTATATGAATATTCATATTGTTTAGACTCCTTTGCTTAACTGATCTTTACAACTATGGCTTTCATAATACCATTCCACATGTTTGCCGAATTCTTAAAAATAACCAGAAGAAAATCTTATGGGAATTTTGTACATGTACTCTTGACTGTCCATGACATCTGAATAGATCCTAGCGGGACTGTTGGTGATGGGTTTATTGCATGCTCATGTACTCCCTTACAGATGCACAAAGTCGTGTTTTTTGCAAATCTTCAGTCATGCTCCTCCCATGAGGGGAGGGTGAAGAGGAAAAGAGTGTGATTACAGCAGCAAGCCAGGTTCATGCCCATCATGAAAAAGCTAGGGTTCATCATTCCTGAATGCAGCTTTAGTTTCTAAAAACATTGTGGCAGGTCTTTCAGATTATGTAATAGTTTAAAGCTTAAAAGATAAAAAGATAGTAGACATGGACCAACAGCTATATACTCCCCCTCCTAATTAACAAAGGAGGGGATGGGAGAAAGCAGTTGTTGTTGTTGTTAACAAGTTAGCAAAACCGGCCAAGGTTGAAATGCACAGATAAAATAAAAGAAAAAAAGGAAAAGAAATTACAAAACCTCAGTAGAATAACAATACTGGGAAAAATCGGGAGGGAGAGGTATAATACCCCCGATAAGAACTTAAAAGGAGGAACGGGTGAGAAAAAAATAAAATAAAACAGAAGCTCTAAGAGCGGAGCCAATATCTGATAGCAATATTTCAAAATCTTTTGACATCCGTATTAGAAGGGCAATAAAATTGATAATTAAACAGTGTGGCAATGATTTATAGCCCACTGATTTGATCTGCTTTCAGGTATGGTGTTTGTGCATAAACAGTTCTCTTGCTATTGTAGATGTTAGTTTACTGTGGTACCTGTGCATTTCCACATGAGTACTGTACATGTGCAGGCGTGCCGCAGAGAGGATTTTGAAGCTCAGAACATCTAGAGGTGTTCCATCCCCCTCCCTTGCTCTGTTTCCTGCCTTTTCCAGCGTGACATAGAGGGTACAGAATGCTCTTCCCTCAGTTCTCTCTGCTGCCTCTGAGAGGTTTGTTCACACAAGCTCCATTCTTTCTCTCACCAGCTGTCGCTACTGATAAACCTACCGCATCAACGTAAAGAGCCTATAGCCTGCAGAATGGCAATTACTATATGTATTCTGATGCCAAAAGTCATGATTTCAACCTGCCATCATAATCCAAGAATTACAGGGGATCTTCTTCATGGTCTCTGTGCGTCACACCTCTGGGATATAATGTGCCTGCACCGACCCCAATCGGTATTGTAGAAAGTTAAAAGGGATTTTCGCGCCCGCTTCCCAGTCAAGTGCCAGGCTCCAGCACGCATGACTAGGGGAAGGGCACGATGATCCCTCCAGTTCTCTTCTGACTGCCGCACTGGTAGGATCTCCTACGCCTTGGTCAGTAAAAGATTTTTAGGCTTTTGGCCTTTCTTCTTACTTCTTGGACTTTAGCTAGTTTTCAGTTTAATGTTAGGAGTTTTGGACTTGTTACTGCTTTGGCAGAATTTTCTGCCCCCTCTGGCCTATGGCCACATGGTGGGGCTTCTTTAAACAGTGCTGCAAGTGCGGTAGTAAAATCACCCCCCCTTGATGTACACTCCCTTTGCTTATTGTGCCTTGGGGAATCACACCAAGTTGACTCCTGTGCCCACTGCGCGAATTTCTCTTGACAAATGAGGAAGAATCGAGCGGCTAGACTTTCTATGGCACTAGCCGAATTGGCTCTTTTGCCACAAGAGGCTTCTGGGCATGCCTCCATGTCGACCCCTGCATCAGGATCGATGGCCGTATGGTCTCCGTCACTGGGCCACTTTGATGCCAACCGATCAGTGCTGAAATGCTTGATCCCGGCTTCTCAGTCCGATGCCCATATTCCCACAAAACATCGTCAGGAGGGTAAGGACGATCGGCCTGTCAGGCATAAGCAGCACAAAAAGGACTCCTCAATGTCGGGAGCTGTTTCACTTGACTCCTCAGGCTGTGGGCAGACACAGGGTGTTCAGTCTCCACCCTCTCCTCGCCCGATTCAACTCACCGATTCCGAACACGACATGGCACTGATGCAAGCCTCTCTCTCTTCCAGTGTCGATAGTCAGCGTTCGGAACAAGGAGCAGATGCTGGGGCACCTCCATCCCCACGCAGCCGAACTGATCGGGATTGATCAGCTGGACATTTCCAGCCGCCCACTTGGGACCAACGCCAGTGGCAATATTTGTATGGGCCATACTCTTTCCCTGGCATTCCTTGGCTTCCTCCACGCCCTCCTATGGAGTGGGATCGCCAATCCACCTCCTCTCAAACCTCTCAACATCGAGAGTTCTCTCCAACAACGGAGTTTGCCAAACCATATGCATCAACACCGATGACTAAATCACATGCTCCCATGCCGTCGATGTCAACTCACCCTAAGACACAGTCGGGATCGATGCTGTCGACACCGAGTATTCCTATACCGCTTTCGGACCCATCAGAACACTCCAGAGTTTCCAACACCTCACTTTCCGCGGATGAGGATTCTCCCATCCAATTAGAACTGTCTCCACCGAAACAAGTAGGGGACAACTTCCCTATTTCTCCGTCTGGAGATGTTAAGTCTTATGGGGACTATGTCAAGAGAATGGCCAACACCCTGGCCCTACCTACTATACAGCCACCTCCTACCATCACGGACTCAGTTTTTGATATTGTTCAGATGGACACTTCAACTGTGATCACTCTGCCTCTGATATCGGTCCTCCTGCAGACAGCTAAAGCACCGTGGTCGCACCCAGCTTCTGTTACCATCTCTAATAAAAGGATGGATCACATGTATAAGGTGTACGAAACAGGAGCTGAGTTTTTGTTTTTTCATCCCAAACCAAATTCTGTGGTCATCTCCTCCTCCTCCGCAAGCGTAGCCATTCAACTCCCTCCGATAAAGATGGGCAGAAGTTGGACTCCTTTGGCAGAAAATTCTACTCTGCTGGGACGTTGGGTATTAAGACTTCCAACTATGCAGCCTGTATGGGCAAATATCAATACGCTCTATGGGAACAGATGTCAGAGTTCATTGCAGCCCTTCCTGCAGACAAGAACCATGCAGCTAGATGCATCCAGAAGGAAGGTATGCTTCTGGCCAAACACCAACTCAACGCTGCCAGGCATAATCTGGATGTAGCGTCTAAGTCCCTCACCTCAGTGGTTGCCCTACGATGTCATGCCTGGTTGTGCTCTACTGCCCTTCAACAGGACACAAAGTCGGTGGTTGATGACCTTCCCTTTGAAGGTGACAGCCTCTTCAGTTCCACAACGAACTCAGTCCTACAGGACCTCGACAAAAGTATTAAAACCTCCCGTAACCTTGGAGTCACCACGGCCTCTAAACAGTCAAGAGGAAAGTCCTGGAATAAACCCTGATCTCACCAGTCTTCCTTTAAGTCCTCTCCAGAACCGCAATGGCAAAGATCGCCCAAAACTTCTGGACGCTCTTATGGGAATAAGCCCAAATTCCCTTCAGCTACTCAGGGTAAGACTCAGAAGAACCCCAAGCAGGGCCTTTGACTGGGGTCCATTACTACTCCCTCCCTCCCACCCGTCTGTCCCCTTACCTGTATGCCTGGCAATAGGTAACATCAGATCGATGGGTTCTTTCGATAATCCGGGAGGGATACCTCATAGAGTTTCTTCAAGTTCCCGACAATGCAAACTTCATTCTCACTCCATCGTCACCCCCACTACTGGAAGAGATACAGAACCTCCTGCTCAAGGACATCATAGAACCCGTTCCAGTGCTGCAACATCGCTGGGGTTTTTATTCCCGTTATTTTACGGTTCCCAAGAAAGACGGAGGCCTCCATCTCATCATGGACCTAAGAAACTTGAACTGTTATATTACATAAAAGAAATTCCACATGGTAACGTTGCAATCTATTCTCCCTCTCCTGGAGGAGGGGAGTCTGGATGGTGACTCTGGACTTAAAAGTTGCTTATTTCCATGTCTCTATTCACCCTGCCCACAGGATGTTCCTGCATTTCGCAGTAGGCGATGGACATTTTCAGTACAAAGCCCTCCCCTTTGGGCTATCCATGGCACCCCGTGTCTTCAGCACAGTGATGGTGGTCATTGTGGCTCACCTCCGTCTGCAAGGTGTACGGATATTTCCATACATAGAAAATTGGTTACTAGTTGCAAATACCAAGACCATTTTACGCCACCATATTACCCTGATCCTCAATACTCTGGAGGCTCTAGGACTGAAAGTGAATCTGAAAAAGTCGATGCTCATACCCTGTACACGGGTGCAATTCATCGGCGCGATCCTGGACTCGGTTTGCAGAGCATTCCTCCCAAGAGGACAGAGGACATTATCTCCCTCATAGGTCTCCTGAGACGTCAAGGTACAGCCTCCGCAAGACAGCTACAACGACTGCTAGGGCTCATGGCAGCCACCACATCGGTCATCGTGTTTGCCAAGCTACAGATGCGACGGCTACAGCTGTGGTTCATTAGGAAGTTCCACCCTCAGAGACAACCACAGTCCCTACATTTCACACTTCCGGAGTCTGTCTTGAACGCTCTCCTTTGGTGGGAAGACTCACAAAATCTCCTAGCGGGAGCTCCGTTCCACCCTCCGATTCCAGAGATGACTCTAACTGCGGATGTGTCCCTCTGGGGCTGGGGAGCACATCTCCGAGGAATCTGTGTGGGTGCACAGTGGGAATCTCACGTGGCTCACCATCATATCAACTCTCTGGAGTTGTTAGCCATTCAGTATACTCTCTGGTCATTTCGTCATCTGGTCGCTTGTCAGGTGGAAGCAGTACTCACTGACAACACCATGGCGCTCTGCTATCTCAATTGTCAAGGTGGGATGGTGTCCAGAAGTCTCTGTCGACTAGCCGCAGACATTTGGAACGAATGTCAGCTGTGGGACACATTCCTTGTAGCAGCCCATCTACCCAGGACTCTGAATGTGCAAGCAGACTTCCTCAGCAGAGGGGGTGCATCATGGCACGAATGGGAGATCAATTGGGCATATCTCCTGCCAGTCTTTCACGCATGGAGCTGGATGCCTTCATGACACACGACAACAAAAAGTGTTGTCTGTTTTGCTCTGGGGCAGGGAAGGACTCTCTCTCCCTGGGAGATGGTCTCCTTTACCCATGGACACACAACTATGTATTTCTCTTCCTGTCTTTTCCTCTACTCATCAAAGTGATAACCAAAATCCTGAGGGACAGACCATGCTGCATCCTGGTGATCCCCTGGTGGCCCAGACAACACTGGTTCCCCACTCTCCTCCACATAGCCAAGGGCTCCTTTATTCACTTCCCACCAGCACTGGCTCTCCTCATTGTGCTGCACCTGAAGCTCACAGCATGGAAGATCCATTGGCTGGACTCAGAGATAGGATAGAACATGTGCTGCTGAATTGCCGGAAACCGTCTACTAGGGCTGCCTATGCTGGGAAGTGGAAGGTTTTTCTTTCTTACTTTAGTTCATTGGGGGCTCCCCCCCCCACTGATCTGGTAGTGATTTTTGGTTTCTTACTGTCCCATTTGGGACTTATTATACTTCATTGAGAGTGCATTTGGCAGCCATCTCAGCTAATCATCCTGTGGTGGATGGCCACTCTGTCTTCTTACATCCATGAACCAAACAGTTCCTGAAGGGGCTCAGGCACCTTTTCCCTCCGTCTCATGGTCCTACGCCGGCCTGGGACCTTCCTTTAGTACTCCACAAACTGATAGGTAAGCCTTTTGAACCTATGGCTACCTGCAGTTTGCAGTTCCTTTCCTGGAAGACTGCTTTTCTGGTAGCTATTACCTCTGCCAGGAGGGTGAGCGAGCTGTCTGCGCTACGCTGTGATCTCCCCTACCTGCAATTTCAGCATGACAGTGTTACCTTAGTCCCGGACATTTCATTTCTGTCTAAGGTAGTCTCAGAGTTCCATCTGCGAGGCAACATCATCCTTTAGATGTGAAGAGGGCTTTGCTCTTCTACCTGGACAGGACGTGCTCTTTCTGGAAGACTCTGGCCCTTTTCATCTCCCATGCCTTGCCTGCGCAAGGGAAGAAGCTGTCCTCTCAGCGGCTGTCCAGATGGATCATGGAAATGATCAAGCTTGGCTACTTGCTCGCCAAGAAACCACTCCCAGGTCCACTTCAAGCGCACTCCACCCGGGCGTTAGTGACATCCACTGCCTTCCCGAGAGGTGCGTCACTTGATGACATCTGCAATGCAGCTACTTGGGCTACTCCTCACACCTTTGTGAAGCACTATGCCGTTGATGTATGTCTTCATCAGCGTATGACAGTGGGACAAGCTGTGTTGCAGGCGGTGCATATCTAGGACCTTCAGCACCCTCCTCCAGGTAGGTGTATACTGCTTTCTAGTTTCCTAGAGGTGTGATGCACAGAGACCATGAAGAAGATAAACAGGTTGCTTACCTGTAACTGGTGATCTTTGAGTGGTCATCTGTGCATTCACACCACCCGCCTTCCTTCCTCTCTGCTTTCGGTCTTTCCTTTCATCTTATGACTGAGGGCAGCGGTCAGAAGGAACTGGTGGGATCATCGTGCCCCTCCCCTAGTCATGTGCTCTGGAGCCCGGCGTGTGTCCAGGGAGCGGGTGTGAAAATCCCTTTTAGCTTTCTACAATACCGATCTGGGTCGGCAGAGGCGCATTATATCCCAAAGGTGTGAATGCACAGATGACCACTCGAAGATCACCAGTTACAGGTAAGCAACCTGTTTTTAATGGCCTGCACCACCTGAGTGGTGCTGCATGCAAGGCTACATATGCACCCACTCCAGTTGTGGTTTGTCGGAACCTTCAAGACCCCCACCCCACCACCACCACCAGTTCAAAAACCTGAACATCTCAAGACCAATAGTACAGTCCCTACACTGGTGAATTCTAACAGACAACTTTTTTGCAGGGTTAGAAAAACTGTTTTGCCCCTCCCTACCACAAACTGTCTTAACCATAGATGCCGTGTTTTCAGGGTCAGGTAAAAACACATAGGGAGAATCTCAGTGGGACATGTTCTGCTCAAGAGATGCACGTTGCACATCAATGCACAGGAACCCAAAGCAGTGTACAATGGCCTATTGGCCTAACATAAACATATCTCTGGCAAAAGTATACAAATAACCACAATCTTACAACCATGTACTACATAAACAGACAGGGTGGTACCTCTTCCCGGTTGTTATGCCATATACCCACCCTAATCCATCCAACAAAGCTTCCATTCAAGCCATTCATATAGCTGGGGTCAAAAACTGACTAGCAAACTTCCTCAGTCGCACCCCACTAGCATCTCATGAATGGGAGCTCAATTGGGTTTTTCTAACCCTGATTTCCCACCAGATGGGAACACCCATCATAGACCCATTTCCACCAGTCAGAACAAGAAATGCAAATCCTTCTGCTCCTTAGTTGCATGTGAATCACATTCCCTGGGAGGCATATTTCAGATCCATTGGACAGGGAGCCTGCTATACTCCTTCTCCCCTGTTACCACTGATTCCCAAGGTCTTCTACAAAATGAGAGAAGAATGCACATCTGCTATCCCAATAGGTCCCTTCTGGCCCAAACAGTCATGGTTCCCGATGCTACAGCCATGTCTCACAGCCATTACATTCCAGTCCCACTAGAGGACAACCTGCTGCTCCGAGGTCCCTTCCTCCACCCAAGCTTTGTCAGTTTACACTTAACAGTGTAGCTCATTCAGTAATCAACAGGCAGTTTTCTGAGCCTTTCAGAGAGGTTCTGCTTAATGCCAGAACACCTTCCATCTGTTGCATATATTCAGCCAAGTGGAAGTGATTTGGTAGATGGGCCACAATAGATGGGCCACAGAACAGGGCAGTCCACTGCCCGATACACAAGGTTTCCGAGTACCTCCTAAATCTAGTCAAAGGAGGATGCCTTCCATTTAGATTCACTTAGCCACTATAGCATGTTCTCCTGTTCAGGTTGATGGGAAGTCCCTATTTGCCAAACAGAAATAAAAATATTTCACCAAAGGTCTACTGAACAAAGTTCCTCCAGTGTTTATACTGTGCTTTTAAACTTATTGTATTGTTGAAAGATCATGTGACTTGCCCGAGCCTGTTTTCGGGATGGGCGGTATACAGATACGAAAAATATTTTTAAAAAACACACAAAAACAACCCCTGGTCCCCTAGTGGAGCCTCTCACTGGTGCTCTCTCAACTTATGGGCAAACCATTCATTCAAGCCAATGCCTCTTGCCACATTCGCCTGCTCACTATGCAAACCATTTTTCTAGTGGCAATAACATCAGCCAGACACGTCAGTGAACTACAGTTACTGAGAGATACAAACACCTCTTTCTGAAAATATTTGATACTAAATAGTTGTTCACAACTTTAAGCAGTTCCTACCCGAGGTAGTATCCAGGTTCCATTTAACCAAGGTATCACCTTGCCAGTATTATATCCTCAGCTACATGATGAAAGAGAACAAGCCCCACATTCCTGAGACAGAAGAAGAAGAGAAGAAGAGATTGGATTTATACCCCGCCCTTAACTGCCCAAAGGCGTCTCAGAGCGGCTTACAAACTCCTTTCCCTTTCCCTCCCCACAACAGACACCCTGTGAGGTAGGTGGGGCTGAGAGAACTCTAACACAAACTGTCCTTGAGAGAACAGCTGTGCCAGAGCTTGTGACTGACCCAAGGTCACATCAGCAGGTGCAAGTGGAGGAGTGGGGAATCAAACCCGGTTCTCCCAGATAAGAGTCCGCACACTTAACCACTACACCAAACTGGCTCTCCTCTTCTGTTTAAATAGAACAGAATTCTTTTGAAAGGATGACAACTTATTCATTGCATCAGTAGGTTCCAACAGGGACAAGAAACTGTCAGCACAATCCATCTCAAGATGGATAGTCACATGTATAAGACTATTTTATGAACTGGCACAAGTTGACTGCCTGCTGTAGATCCATGGCCATTCTACCTGGGCACAGTCTATATCAGCAGCTTTTTTGCCATGATTTCTGTGTTGCCTCCATTTGCAAGGTTGCAACGTGGTCATCCCCCTGCATCTTTGCAAGGCACTACATGATGGATGTGGATGCCACAAGAGATGTGGCAGTGAGAAGAGTGGTCCTACAATCTCTGTTCAACTGAGAACTCAAACCTGCCTTCCTGAGATGGGTAAATCAGCTCGCTTATCTCCCATGTGGGACAGCACAGGTACCACGACAATGCAAAAAGGGTTGCACTTACCTGTAATTGTTGTTCATTGGGTGGTCACTTGTGCAGTCACACAACCCTTCCTCCTGCCCTTCTATGAGCACTTAACTCAATCTGGTAACCTTTACCTCACTCCAGTGGCAGCAGAGAGGCACTGAGAGTAGGGCAGTCTGCCCACTCTGTATCATTCAGGAAAAGGCAGCAAACAGCATGGAGAAAGGGGGTTTTGAGCTTCAAAAATTCTCTCTGCAGCAGGCCTGCGTGTAAGCAATACCCATTTGTGGCTGTACAGGTGACCACTCAATGAACAACTGTTACAGGTAAGTACAACCCTATTTTCCGATTTTACTCTTGCCTAATGTTAAAGGCTTTGGTCAGATAACCATTTAATTGTTTTTATCATGTTGTATGTGTTAAAGTAGTTGAAAAATATTTTCTGTAAAAAGCTGGATAATCTATATTAATTTAAACTTTAGTCCAAGCGCAGAGGTCTAAATAACTCTTCTAGATAATACTAAAGGGTTGGACAAACCTGTAGAGCACAAGAGCTCAACAGATAGTCTTTCACTTCTGTGGTGCTTTAGTTTTTAATTTACAAACAAGTTATGTGGGGGTTTTGTTGTTTTTTCTTCAGTATCTTTTCAGTGCTCTTATTTGTTTTCATGGTATTTCTTGATGAACAGAGCAAAGAACAACTCAACAAGGGCAGGTGTATTTCTTACATACTCAGACTGGTGTGAGCACGTGGCATGATCCACGAGTACCTAGGTAAGAGAATAACTTAAGCAAAACTTCTTTACAGTTTGCATATTAATATTCTGCATTCCAGTCTTAAAGAACAGCAGGTTGTGGCCCGTTGGCAGGACTGTGTGCATTTTGTGATTTGGTGCAAGCGCAGAATTTGGTAACGAATTCAGCATCTTTGCTGGCTTTTTTTAAAAAGCGAGTTTGCAGTCCCTTTAGCTTTGGACAGAAATGCATGGGTAGCATGTAGTTTGCAGGTTCTGAATTCTCAGAGGACTGGAAATGAGAAGTAGAGTAAGATTTTTATTTTTGGTGATCAAGAGTGAGGCTTTGGTCCCTCATTTGGTTTTTATTGCAACCCAGAATTCTACTTTCCTTGTTCATAGAATTTTGATATTTGTTGAGTTCAAAATGTACTTAGCATTGTCTGTTGGCTAAAAGGGTAATTGTAAAATAATATATATTTCTTAATATGTGAATAGAGAATTATTTCAGTGCATCAGCCTCTCCTACTTTATTCTGTTCCTGTGCAGAGTTATTTTGCTACTGGATGTGGTAGGTATTAATGGAAGTGTGTGTGTTTTCAGTATAGTACAAACATATTTTAGTCATACAATGCTGAGCTCATCAAAGTCTAGCAGGAGTTTGCCATTTTCAGTTACTTTATTTCCTTACAAAGATCCATTACTTTCTGGCACTGTGTTTCTGTGGCAACATAAGCTTTTCTTTGTGATAGTGAATTTTTATTGCATCTAGTGGATAGTCTTCACAGTTCACTAAAATTGTTTGTGGTGGTACTTTGATAAATCTTCACAGACAATAGAAATATTTACAAATGTGGTTTTGTTGAATTTTTTAAAAAATCCAAAAATTCTTAAAAGATTTGTGCTATCTTTTAAGAATGTTTGTCAAAACTGTGGGTAACGTATCACTTCACTGGACATGATAGGCAAAGAATTTTATTTCTGTTTTAAATCTATAGCATTGTAATTACTGGTAAAGTTTTGTAAAAGAAAAAGGTGTATTATATGATAACAGTTTTTCCAAGGCATGTACAGTGGGGTGATTTTGTGTGTGTGTTTTACTTTTCCTTCAGTGAGCTTGTTCTTGGGAGTAGAGATTCCAGCTGAACAGATCATGTTTCTGAAACAATACATACTCTCAGCCTTCATGGAATTGTTATGTTACATTTACACTTGTTTGGCTCAGAGGCCAAATGCTGAGGTAGTTTTCATTTTATGTTTGTTTTTGCAGGGATCTTAGCAACATCAATTGCGAAGAGCTTGGTCCTTTGCCACCTGGATGGGAGATACGAAATACAGCAACAGGCAGAGTTTATTTTGTAGATCATAACAACAGAACAACGCAGTTCACAGATCCACGGCTATCAGCTAACTTGCACCTTGTTCTAAAGTAAGTTCATGATGTCACTTGCACTGTGCTGATTAACATTTAGAGCAAAAAAAGTGGTTCTCTGAGGATGCACAGTAGATCAACTCTTCCTCCTTGTGTTATGTAACTCCTTTCTGGTTAAGTTTGAATGTTTAAAATCTATTAACATTGGAGATAAAAGTACTCCAGTGCTATGGAGAAAAGATCTAAAGCACAAAACATACATATAAAAATATTAGGATGAAGGGGCGCAGCAGCATAATGGTGTGTTATTGTTTTAAGCCAGAACATAATAAATGCTTATATATACTATAAAATCCCAATGCTGGGCTGCTTCCATGAAGATGATTCTCTGTTTAGGTTTTCGTGCTGCTGCAGTTTCAGAACCATATACAGAGACATCCATAAAAGTTTTACCTTCACTTTCCTGGCCTCAGTCCTCTGTGACTGCCATTTCCCCCCTGCTACTAGAAGTTTTTAAAGTTAGTAATAGCTGTAAGAGTCCCCAGCCTTTTTGAGCCCACAGGCACCTTTGCAATTCGGACACAGCATAGGGGACACAGACACAAAATGGCTACTCTAGGAAGATGAGCAGGTCACAAAATGGCTGCCACAGCTTACCTTCAGTCACATAGTAAAGACCCTTGTGTTGTGGTGACAGGTGCTGCCAAAGCAATGTTTTAAAAAATCTACAAAGCCAATCAAATCTCCAGTGGCCAGTCAGAAGTCATGCTGGGCAAAAGCCCCACCTGGGCCCGCCCACTTGGCCAGCACCATGAAAGATGTCCTTGGGTTCCATGCTGTCTGTGGGCAGCACATCGGGGACCTCTGCATTAGAGCAGTGTATAGTGCAACAATGTAGTAGTTCCAAGTTTTGTTTTGTTTTAAAAGTCAGTCTCTTGCATTTTGGTTGCAAAGTTAGAAGGAGAACTGTGCAACCAGTATCCTTCCCTTTAACTAGTACACTGTTGCAATAGGTCATTATAATATTAAAGCAATATAACTATTACCAATTTTTAAAAAACGGAGAAGGGAAGTAGTGACTGCTGGGACTGAGATGAGGATAATGGCATTGATGCCTGTAGGACCTGAATAACATGCACCTTTTGTTGCAGACAACATCCAAAGTTGCTTTGGCTACAGTCTTTCCAAAAAGATTGTATCAAATCAGGTTTGGGGAAAATCGCAGTAAAGTGAGGAAAACATGGAAGTCGATGAATAAAATTTGGGGATGTTCCCCAAAACAGCACTGGGAATGTAGGAAACTGTTTGGGAACCTGTGGACAGGAAGGTCACGTACAGCCTCTGAAGTTGTATCTCAACGGCTGTGAAAGCATCCCCTACAGTTGGGGCACATCTGTACTGACAATGATATATGCTAAAGTTAGATTGGAGAGTACTACAGTATCCTGCTTACCTTACGGTGGTGCTTTTTGAAATACAGACAAAATAAAATATAACTATGCACATAGTTCAGATGTACAAAATATAATATATAATTTAATAATACAATAACAAGTGCTAAAATATCATTTAAAAACAACAATCCTATGGTTAAGCATATATGTATCTTATAAGAAGGTTAGTTGTTCAGGTGAGGCTTTCTGTGTGTGGATTTCTCTCCCCCTTTCCCCCCCTGTGCACTGTGTACATGTACCTTATCCCTATAAGGTATTTATTTACCAAGGTAAATAAATACAGGTTAAAAGGTACATAATGTCTCCATGTGCAAAAACCAATACCAAACGTGTTTCTGCAATAAGCCTTCCTCAATAGTATAAGTCAAATTGAGCACTCCATTAATTTAACAAAGGTATACATAAAACTGATCATATACAGACTGGACCTCACACTGAGGTGTTGTATTATTAAATTATATATTATATTTGGTGCTTTTTGAAATCCCATGAGACGCCCTTCTGCTTTTGTCATAGAAGCTAAAGTTTAGAATAGAATAGGTTGAGGCTGGCAGTGCTGTGTATTTAATTAAACATATTTGTGCAGGGATACAGAAACCTACCATCCTACCATGCAAGGTCTCAAGAAGGCAGTTGAGACTATCAAAAATGAAGCAGCCCTGACCTGGATAGCCCAGGCAAGCCCAATCTCGTCAGATCTCGGAAGCTAAGCAGGGCCGACCCAGGCAAGTACTTGGAAGAGCGACCTCTAAGGAATACTAGGTCGTGATGCAGAGGCATGTAGTATCTGGCCACCTCTCTGAAATGTCCTAGCCCCACTTGGGTCACCAGAAGTCATCATGACTTCCACGCTCACAAGCAGCCGCGTACATACACACAGTGCTCCCCCCCCAAAAAAAAAAACCAGGGAAAAATTGTTTGAAACATAACAATAATAAGTGCTTCTCAATATTATCAGTATAATAGCCTGAAAGGAGCATATGTTGTTAGCCATTAACAAAAGGAAGCATCATCTTAATTATACATTCTTTTTTTCCCTATTTTTTTGGGGTGAGCATTGTGTCGTTGCCTGCCTGCCTGCCTGGAAGTCTTGGTTGACTTGTGGCAACCCCTAGTGGGGTTTGGATATTTCATAGAGGTGGCTTGATATTGTCCATCTCTGGGTGCGTTCTGACAGCGTCCTGGGAGTAGTATAAATTGCTCTGGTCCGATGCGGGTTTTTTTTAACCCGGACAATTGTGATCTCACTGACCTCCTTGTTCCAGATTGCTGTGCAGCCACATCGCTCCCCGCCGGGAGCGTGTATCGGTGGGTTTTTTTCCTCTCAGTTTGAGCATGCGCACAGGCAGCCATCTTTAGAACTAAAATTTTTGCGCGTGTGTGGAACAGCAATTTCCACACTTCCTTTTAAACTTCAAATGAAACTTTTACCCCTGAAACTGGCCTCCATGAGATACCGAACTCATCTAAGTGCTAAAACTAGGCACCATTTAAACTTTGCTTTTATTAAGAGCAGAGCTCCACCCATGCACATACCGCCAAGGCATAAAAAAAAATGGCGGACAAAAAGCGGAAGCCTGAGGCTTCTGCAGCAGCTTTCCAGAGGGGAGAGGGTTGAGGCACCCGGAAGTGGCTTGACACCGCGGGAGCGATCAGACGTCAGAAACTGCAGCTCGAAACTGGAGAATCAGGAAAACACCACTTGGGTAAGTGGTATCAAAATACTCCGTTTTAAAAGGGGTTTGATCCGGAAAGCGACGGCTGGGGACAGCATGCAGATGTTGAGTGTATGAATGCGGATATAAAATCTGTTACTGAAGCGTGCCGAAAGCGGACTAAATGGCCCGTCTGAACGCACCCTCTGTGTCCCAGCCCTGGTATTCCTTGGCGGTCTCCCTTCCAGGTACTTGCCAGGGTCGACCCTGTTTAACTTCCAAGATCTGACAAGATTGGCCTTGCCTGAGCTATCCTGGTCAGGTCCATCTGAATTACACAGAGCTGCATTTTCACAAGATGCCTGAGCCAAACATTTAAAAACACACACATATAGCCATATGTCTTTTATTATGTTTTCAAGTACAGCAGATAACTATATACATTTTTAAAAGTTTGCTCTTGTCTATGTACAGCTATTTTTATATTCTCCTGGAACTTTATTCTTCGCACTAATGCTTTTTAAATGTGATTGGTGAGAAACACCTGCATAGCATTAAGTGGATAATTTACAAAATATGGATGGTAAGTTGGTGGTAGAGGAGTCTTCTCAGAGAAAAGCTGTGGCAGGTAGAATAGTAAAATCCAATTTTCAAGCTGTCCAGGAGAGACAGCTTGGTAGAGCTTCTTATGCCATCCTCTGAAATGTAATTGGCTACTTGAAAAATCAGGTTGCTTTAAAAAGCCCCTGAATTCTTATGTCTTTCTTTGTATGTTGGCTGGAAAGCCAATAAAGATACCTGTTGTATTTGTGTAGTGTGCAGTTGTCTACTAGGGGAGAGATTAATTTTAAAAGTTTTCTCTGTATCACAATAAACAGTTATAGTTGTGGGTTTTAAACTGTTTTTTGGGTTTTCTAACTATATGTAGTTTTTGTCTAGGACGTCAGGAACACCTTCAAACTGGGGTTTGTGTCCCACTGCTACCACCAATTTATGTGATGCCCCTTGTCCACTCACACAGAGTGCCTACCACTTCTGTTATTCAGGTTAGGACATCACACCTGCCACCTTTCTTGTCTCTTTTAAAATCTATAGAGTCATGACCATCTCACACCTAAGGTCCTCTCTCTCACTCCCAGAGACATCCACAGACAGGGTAGCCCAACCCTCTTTATAATCAGCCCTCACTCACACAGAGTTGCCATCATTCATCCATATCCTAGCATATATATATGGGTGGAGATATTAAATTGTTCTGTGTGCACTTCTTCCACTTAGACATGCAGCCCATAGGGTTACTCAAACAAGAAAGCTTTTATTTATAAGAACAAAACATTGAGGAAAGTAAAGTCTAAGAAACAATGTTTCTCTTCTGTTGAAGCTTTGAACAGAGGTCCTATACCAGGGGTCCTCAAACTTTTTAAACAGGGGGCCAGTTCACTGTCCCTCAGACCGTTGGAGGGCCGCCGCGTTCGCCCCCTCCCCCCACCAGCCTGCTCGCCCCGCCGCCGCATTGGCTCCCTCCCCCCACCAGCCTGCTCGCCCCGCCACCGCGTTTGCCCCTCCCCCACGACCAGCCTGCTCGCCCCTTCCTCCTCCTCAGCTCCTGGGCGCTCTTGCCGCCCAGGGCTGCTGGAGGAAGAAAGAGGCCCTGGGGGCGCTGCTGCTGCGCTCCTCAAGGAGGAGGCGGCTCCGGGCGGGGTGGGTGGGTGGGTATAAACACTCGGCGGGCCGCATAAATGTCCTCGGCGGGCCGCATGTGGCCCGCGGGCCGTAGTTTGAGGACCCCTGTCCTATACCTACAACTGAAATCCTTTAGCTACAAATTTAATATTTTCAGGTTGTTCGAAGCTGTGCTTCTGTACAGTTCCCCTCAGTCAGAAAAACCTTTTTCACGTCAGCCCTTAAGCTGTCAGCTTCCCTCTCTGCTACTAACCCCTAACTGCTGTTTCTCAACTGTTGTTTTCAAGTCTCCTGTTCTCAACATTCCATCAGCTCTTATTGGCTGCTCTTAGGGAGAGGCTGGACCTAGCCTGTCTGTCACAACTTAGTTTTGGTCTAGGAAGTCTGTTTCCATGTAGAGTTCAAAAATAACTGTCACAATTTGGATTATATTTCAATAGGAAAGCTTTATCCCTCTTTCAGGCTCTGAAACTATGCAGCCTTTTTGCACTGTGCTATAATGGTTTGCTTCAGTTTTTTTGTTTATACATCTCTCTTTCATTACAAAAGGACTTCAGAAAATGAGCCAACAGTGTCACCAATAAAGTCTACAGTCTGATAAATTTTCTTTATCGATCTGTATTGTACCAGACAGGATATATATTTATTTACATTATTTATAGTTTGTCTTTATCACTGGGACTCAAAGCAGATTACACAGTGTTAGTCAATACAATCAACAAGATGTGGCATTCAGTAAACAATTCAATAGAATTAGTATTGTAGAACTAGCCAGAAATCTAAAACACATCTGAAGCAAAGCTTAAGTATTAACATGACACATTAAATGATGCAAAATTACATAGTATGATCCTACTTACAGCAAGCTATGTACAGCAGTCCCTAATAATTTATTCCAAGTAACATTCTGTTGCCTGTGTAGAAAAGCCCTCTTTGCATAATTCAGTTTTGTATAGTTTTCAGAAAGCCAGGAGAGTGGGAGGCTTCCTGACCTCCTCAGGCAGGCCATTCCATAAAGTGAGTGCCACAACAGAGAAGGCATGTGTATGGGCAGTTGTTGATTTGTGTTCGTTTGCAGGTTGGCACCTGCAGAAGGCCCTGCTCAGGTGAGTGAAGCTGTTACGGTGGAGCATAGGGGGACAGGCAGTCTTGCAAGTATGAGGGCAAGTATGAGCCCGGTAACTGATGGGCAGCCCATGAAGTGATCGCAGAACGGCAGTTTTATGGATTCTCCCTCTAGCTCTCGATAATAGCCAAGCCACAGCATCTGCACAAACTGGTGTTTCCAAGTTTATTTAGAGGGGAGACCAATATAGAGTGCATGACAGTAGTCTAGTCTCGATGTTACAGTGGAGTGGATCCAGGTGGCCAGATCAGCTGTTATCAAGGTCATCTTACAAGATTGCCTGAGTTGGAAGAAAACCTTTTTTGCATCTGCATGAACTTGCTTCTCCAGCAATAATGTTGGTTCCAGTATAACCCCAAGGCTCTTAACTCAGTCAGCAAGGGTCAGCTGGACTCCATCAGTTGTGGGGAGCACAGTGTCCTTCAAGATCTCTGCCTTCCCAATCAGCATTACCTCTATCTTTTCAGGGTTTAGTTTCAATTTGTTCACTCGTGAGTAAGGCAGTTATTCAGGACCTCTACTGCATCTCCAGGAGATTTGGATACGGATATATAGAGCTAGGTATCATCCTCATATGGATGACAACCAACGCCAAAGTGTTAAAAAGATTTTTCCTATGGGCTTTACACAGAGATTGAAAAGTATGGGGAATAGTATTGTGCCTTGTGGAACTCATAAGAGTGACAAAAGGCATGGCCTTTGTTTACTTTTAGACACAGAGGTCATCAACCAAAGCTAGCAGAGCTGTTGGTGTCCCGTAGCCTGGTCTGAAGCCATATTGCAAAGTGTCTAAGCAGATTAGTTGTTCGAGAAGACCTGGAAATGGTCAGCTACTGCTCTCTCAGTCACTTTGCCCTGAAAGGCCAATTAAAGACTGGGTGATTATTGGCCACATCATTTTTCTGTAGGGATGGTTTTTATGTTGTGGATGGATAACTGCCTCTTTGAGTGGCCAAGGAAAGGTGTCCTGTGTTAGTGACTGGTTTATAACAGATGTTGAGGGTTTGTTGGTGTGATCCTGACATAATTTGAGCAGCCAGGATGGGTGAGGACCCAAGGTACAAGGAGTGGCCTTCACCATTCCCAGTATCTTATCAACATCCATCTAGGAAACTGGGTCAAATGGTTCATCAGTAGGAGCAGGTGGTGTATTAGGCCTTTCTTCTAGTGTGCCTGTGTTACAACTTAACATCCAGAACAAGGCATATTTTTGCTATTTTATCAACAAAAAACTTGGCAAAAGTATCACAGCTAATTGTCTTTTCCTGGGACAATAAAGGCTCAGATTTTAGCATCAGCAGATGTTGAACCATCTTGAACAATGGGGATGATTGTGATGATAGATGATGCTATAGAAGTAGTATAGTAGCATTTCTTTGCTGCCATCACTGCAGGTTTATAGTTCTTCCAGTGGGGTCTATAGTCAGTGCTGCCAAGAGCCATCATGGACCCCTGGACAAAGATTCCACCTGCCCCCCCCCCATATAATCCTGATCGAAACCAAAGAGCATAATAAAACAAATCAATTGGCTTGCTGTTACCATGAATCCATAGTAGTAAAAGAAGCAGACTGTCAGTCTACCTGTCTATTTGTGGCAGGTGTAACTCATCAGAAAATAAAGCTAAGAGACTCAAAATTACCCACCTGCTTCAGAATGATTGTGAGTATTCCAGAGCTAAAAATGAAAGACATGGGGATATCCTGGCCCAGGTTAAAGGTAAAGGTAAAGGTTCCCTTGCTCGAAAGCCAGTCGAATCCGACTCTAGGGTTGCGGTGCTCATCTCCGTTTCAAAGCCGAAGAGCCAGTGCTGTCCGAAGACGTTTCCGTGGTCATGTGGCCGGCATGACTAAACACCAAGGCGCACGGAACGCTGTTACCTTCCCACCGAAGTGGTACCTATTTATCTACTTGCAATTTCTTGCTTTCGAACTGCTAGGTTGGCAGGAGCTGGAACTAGAGACGGGAGCTCACTCCGTCTTGCGGCACCCGGGTCTCGAACTGCTGAACTACTGACCTTCCACAGCCTGCAGTTCAGTGTCTTAACCACTTGAGCCCCCCCTCCCGTGCTATTTGCTGTGGAAGCTAAGAGTCCCTGTTTTTGGCGGCACGTTTGAAAACTGGCCACCAACCCCAGAATGATGACAGATGTTGTAGTGCCAAAAATGAAGGAAATATGTAATAAGAGAGTTTTTAATCAATCTGTTATGTGTCTCTAATACTCAGATCCCCAGTCCAGCATGGAAGGTTGCTAGGTGATGTACTCTTAGCCAGATCTACCTCACAAGGATTTTTATGAGAATAAAATTGAGTACAGGAGAACAGTGCAGTTTGGAGTCCCAACTGGGGAGAAAGACTGGATATGATGTTTGTTATAAATCTATTTTTGCCTGTAGTTCACAAAAAAAGATGATAGCGATTACTGTTGCTTCATCAAGTATTGCTGCAACCCTTTTGGCAGGTGGAAGAACTGATCATTCAGTATTCAAACTACCATTAAATATTGTGAGCACAGTGATCGGGCCAGGCCTCTTGTATCTGTGGAAGCCATCATAATTCTGTAAAAGAAGCAGGAGCCATTTTCCTCCATCTTTCCAGACAAGCTGTGCCTGCACATCAGCTGCATTTGCACAGCCTGTGTCTCACAGTATTACTCTCTATCGCCATGTGTCTGATTTTGTAATTTTATATTTACACATATTTATCAGTAATTTTATATTTACACATATTTACATATATTTATACCAATATAAAATACAATTCCTACATCTGATGAAGTGGGCTCTAGTTCACAAAAACAATAGTTCTTTAGTAACTAAATCAATAAGAAAGGTATTTCAGATTACTCTTGTAACTTTAGCTCACTTTCCCCCTACTTTTGAGCTAGGTAATGTCATAGTGCTGGATGAGAAGTACTAGGAACACTGGGATTGAGTTTGCTGACATTAAAATGGTTACATCATTTGTCATACAGCAAAATATTCTCTACAAAGGGCTATTAGATCTCCCACCAACACAACAATAATGGTACAACCCCAGTGCCTGAAGTGGGAACTTTAACTCCTGTTCCACCTGTATACAGATTAATGTTCCATTATCATGCATGTACAGGGTGGAGGAAAGGAGATGTATCCTTTTACTACTTTATTTGACCATGGGGAAATATTACCTCCCCCCCTTCTGTTCATAATATTAACAAAGGTTTGCTACTATACTACGACTGAGAGCCAGTTTGATGTAGTTGTTATAGCACAGACTCTGATCTGGGAGAACTGGGTTTGATTCCCCACTCCTCCATTTGCAGCTGCTGGATGACCTTGGGCAAGCCATAGTTCTGTCAGAGATGCTCTTCAAAGAGCAGTTTCTGACAGAGCTCTCTCAGCCCCACCTACCTCACAGGGTGTCTGTTGGGGGAGGGGAAAGGGAAAGGAGTTTGTAAGCTGCTCTGAGACTCCAAGTGAAGGACAGGGTATAAATCCAATCTCTTCTTCTTCTACATCCTAATATATGTTAAGTACATTTTCGGTACATTCCAAGTTGCCAAGCAGGGTACAGACGAGAAGAAGTTGAGACCAAGACTTAAAAATGGGGGGGGGGGGGAAGCGTACAAACTAGATGGAGGGAGATAGAAATGAATGTCAAAAACATGGAAAAGGAGAGAAATTAAGGAAAAGAGAGGGAAAGGTTGTTTTGTTCTAAGGCAAGTTTACTTCTGTCTTGCAGAAGGATGAGTCTGTCCTTTCCTTTCCTTAGATTTAACAGCCATTAGCTTTCACGTACTTTTTCTCCTAAAAAACAATGTGAGAATGAAAGTCAGTGCCCTCTTGACACTATAAACAGAAAAATTGCCACACCTCTCACACAGTTTACTAATCTACTTGATAGCAGATAGCGCAGTGGCCACTTCTCAGAAAGTGTTGTTAACTGTTTTATCCAAAGAGTAATATATTTGTTTCATGCAATATTGGGGTATTGTTTTGGGGACATACTAAAGCAATATGAGTTAGGGAGTCTACTTGGTCCAGGCAATAAGGGCATTTGTGTTCCTCTGTTGGAATTCTGTTATATCTCCCTTGCATCTCAGCTGTGTCTAAGGCATTACACCTTGCCAAAAGAAAATCTCATATGGACTTACGAATTTTTAACCAGCGAAAATAGTTTGGCAAGGAAGAATTACCACTAAAGAGTATCTGGAAGAAGAGTGGAGAACATTTACAATTTGCATCCTTGAACACCAAGAAAGAATCTTCATTTAAGATCCTATTTTTAAACTTTTTACAGCTTACTTTCAGGGTCGGCTCGCCCACTAGGCGAGCTAGGCGCTCGCCTAGGGCGCTGGCCCTGCAGGGGCGCCAAAATGCCCCCCCGTGAAAAGCCCCCGGGCCGCCCAGGGCCGGCAGCCCCGGCTTTCCTGGGTGCCTTGCAGCTGCGAGGCGCCCAGAAAAGCCGGCGCCGCCGCTGGGAGGGAAGGGGCAGGCGTTCTAAGCCCACCCCTTCCCCGGCTCTCCCAGGCCCTGGGGCCGGCCCTGCTTACTTTCCGAGTACTGTTCCTTGCAGCCTTCAGTTGCTCTACTGGAATGGAAAGTCTTTTATCTAAATTCCTACTCCAGATGGAGATAGAGTCATCTAAAATTGACAACTGAAACAAAGCAAGAGCTATTGACGACTTGAAGAGGGAAAACTGGAATTTGATGACAGATTGATAAACAATGGTAGATAGATTTGGAAGCCCCAGCTCTAATTGCAAGGTGGAGGAGGAGGTACATTGTGGAATACCCAACAAGTTTCAAAAGAATTTTTCTTGAAGGAAATCAAGACATTCTATATGACCAGTATGCCACACTTGGAGCAGCATATCTGATGACTGAATGTATAATTGCTCTATAAAGAGTCATGAGTGCTGGTACAAAGTGCTGGTACAAATCTTTCAATAAAAGATTTTTTAAAAAGAAAATGAAGGAGGAGTTTAATTCCTGTATTAACAATGATATGCAGATCCCAAGAGAGATTTTGTGAAAACATAACCCTGAGGTACATGAAATTTCTTACTACCTTAATTGAGTTTCCCTGCAAGGATAAAGAATGCATCCTTTTAGGTTTGGATTTAGAGAAGTTTACTACATTTGTTTTATCAAAGTTTATATTTCTAAATATTCTTTGATGCAGAAATCATAAAACCTGTTCAATATTTTCACTAAACCTGAAAGTGTAAAGGCTAATAAAACTGGATTGTCTGCATATGCTGAATAAAGTACAGCCTGACCACTTAGCTGAGGAGAACAGGATCTATAATCCTGGCTTAGGGAGAAAATCATTTACATATAAATTAAGTAAATGCAGGGCCAAGATGCAGCTCTTCCTAGTACTTCTTCTTACCCTGATTCATTTTGAGAGGGTGGAGCTACCTGGTATATGAATCTGAAGAATATTTTCTGAATATAGATTCTTAATAAGCGCTAGCAATCTGCCAGGTATACCCATGTTAAAAAGTTTTTCCCAAAGTCTAATGAGAGATATAGAATCAAAGGCACCTCAGAGATCAATAAACAAAGCGGAAAAGTACACCACTTGCACTTGTTGTATATTTATTTGCTAGAGAAAATAACAGGAAGCAATGATGCAAGCAGGAATGTTTTTTTTCTAAATCCATATTGGGCGTTGTTTAAGATGTTTGAGTCCTCCACCCATACTTTCAGCCTGCTGGGTAAATGGCTAGCATAAAGCTTGCCTGTAACAGAGGATAAGCTTATAGGGCATTAGCTGGATTGTCTTTTGCTCCTTTTTTGAAAAATGGATCTATAATTGCTAGTTTCCAACTATCAGGTATTTCTCCACTCTGGTTTACCTCAGTAAATAATGGTGCCAGAAAGGAAATCCACCAATCTGGGTTAAGTTTAAGTAATTCAGGTGGAATATGATCACAACCTGGAGACTTTCCAGGTTTTAAGGACTGACTCCTTTCCTTTTTGAGACATAAGAACATAAAGACATAAGAGAAGCCAATGTTGGATCAGGCCAATGGCCCATCCAGTCCAACACTCTGCCACACAGTGGCCAAAAATACCAGGTGCCATCAGGAGGTCCACCAGTGGGGCCAGGACACTAAAAGCCCTGTTCCCACTGTTGCCCCCTCAAGCACCAAGAATACAGTGCATCATTTACCCCAGACAGAGAGTTCCTATCTATGCATTGTGGCTAATAGCCACTGATGGACCTCTGCTCCATAGGTTTATCTAATTCTTTCTTGAAGTCATCCATGCTTGTAACCGCCGCCACCTCCTGTAGCAGTGAATTCCATGTGTTAATCACTCTTTGGGTGAAGAAGTACTTCCTTTTATCTGTTCTAACCTGAATGCTGAGCAATTTCATTGAGTGCCCATGAGTTCTTGTATTGTGAGAAAAGTAGAAAAGTATTTCTTTTTCGACCTGCTCTATCCCATACATAATCTTATAAACCTCAATTATGTCACCCCTCAGTCGTTGTATCTCCAAGCTAAAGAGCCTCAAGTATTTTAACCTTTCTTCATAGGGAAGGTGTTCCAACCCTTTTATCACTCTAGTTGCCCTTTTCTGCACTTTTTCCAATGCTATAATATCCTTTTTGAGATGTGGTGACCAGAACTGTACAGAGTACTCCAAATGAGGTTGCACCATTGATTTATACAGGGGCATTATGATACTGGCTGATTTGTTTTCAGTTTCCTTCCTAATAATAAGACATCTGACCACCTTGGAAACATTGAAATCTTCAAACTAAGAGGGATTTCGAGTTTATCCCTAGCTGTAGCAAAGACTTTTCCATAATGCTGTTCCCACTTAGAGCGGGGAATTGGACGTACAGGATTCACTTGCGAGCTAGAGGTCTTATGTTATTGCTAGGAGTCTGTAACATTCCTTTTTTTAGCAAGGGATATTTAGAACATTCTTTCTTACAGAATCCTTTCTTTTTAGTTTTGTGTAGACACCTAGTCTGGAGAAATCTTCGATAGTTGTAAAAAATAGGATGCTTCTTAAAGTAGTGTAAGATTACTTAAGATGTATGCTTACCACCTTGTAACAAAAAACAGGATTTGTATGCATGATGGACCATTCTGGGTGAGTCTATCCAATAGAGTGGATTTTTCTGTGCTGAAACTTCCCTGCGTCCCTAGTGGCTGCAGGCAGAACTGCATTACAAGAAATGTACAGCATAAGGCTGAATATATCCGGGATTTTCTCGGTGTTTAAACCAGGTGGCCAGAGAAGGCAGTACAGAGCTGCACCTGCAGGGAGCTCCCGGCAGGAGAAGGCAGCACAGAGCTGCGCCAGTGGGGAACTCTCAACTCCCCACTGACCCAGCTGAACTTGGGCTGGCTTCTCTTGCAGCCCGGTTTACATCGGGCTGCAAGAGAAGCCAGCCACAGCCAACGCAGCAGGGAGTTCCCAGCTCTCCACCACCCTGGGTCATCCTCGGGCTGACTTCTGCAGTCCCTTTAAAGTTTAAGGACTGCATAAGCCAGCCCAACAAACAGCTGAGAGGCATTTTCAGATCTACCAGATCTACCAGAAATTCCCAAATATATGGCATTTTCTCGGGTCCCCCCCCCCCAGTTTTCCCAAGAAAACCCAAATACCTTTGGAAAGCCAAAATATACCCAAAAAATACCAATAAGGTATTTCCCAGGTATATCTTCTACTCAGGTAGATCCAAGTAGACACTCCTATTCTAGAACTTCATCACTTGTCACCTCAAATTGACTCCATTCTTCAGACTCCCTTTCTGAAAATAGTGGCTATGGCATGGGTACACACTTTCCACAGTGAATACAGGTGCAAAAATTTCACTGAGCTTTTCTTCCATCTCCCATCTTTCTTTAGCAATTTTATTCCTTGGTCATCCTAAGGCCCAGTGGCTTCTCTGTTTGATTTCCTGCTCTGGATATATTTAAAGAAATGCTTATTTATTGTCATTGTTCTGTGTATGTGAGACTGCATGTGCGCAAGCCTGCTGTTTGGGAGAACTTTAAAGCTTATTTTTAGCCTAGCACCAGAGTGGGCTAATTTTTAACCTAGCACCTCTCCTCTGTAGTGTTCCAGCAGCCATTTTCCTGCTCAAACTGTCACATGCACCAGAAGAGGAGCACCACCTTCCCTTAGTTCTATTTTCACCACTGCTTGATGAAGATCAAAGCCTTTTTTCTGCAAGCTTTCCTCTATTCAGTCAATGTTGTTTGCTTTCCAAGACCCCAACAGGTCTCAGAAAGCTTTATTTAAGAAGTGTTTGTCATGTGAGATGAAAATGACCTGCACTGACAATCATGCTTTATGTTTGACGTGCCTCGGTGAACGGCACAATGTGGCAGCCTGCAAAATATGCCAGCAATTTACTCCAGCCTTTTGTCAGTTTTCATGGAATTTTTATAGTCCTGAGCATGCATAGAATAATTTTGCAAGGGTTGTAGAATAATCAGAATCACACAGTTTCAAACTTCAGACTGGGTCTCTGCAGGTGTTAGAACTGAGTTCCTGTGGGGAACCTGCAGCTGCATATGTTTATAAGTGCCTGTGGCAATCACATGTTAAATGCAACATGTAGTTTGGGCCTTAGTGTGGTAGATTTTGTAGTGTGGTGATGTTGTGTACTTCTTTACAAAATGTTACAGATTGACTTTCCTGTACACAGCATACATACTTTTTTCTGGGAATTGTGGCTATTCTTGAGGCTTATCTTTAGGTATTGGTCTCACTGGGTTATGTTTTAGTAGATATGACTTGTATATAGGCTTAAACAATATGCAGTGTAACAAGAATGTAATTTAAATAGTAGCTCTTCTGTCAGTCTTGATCAAAACTGCAGTGACCACTTTTTTGTGCAAGAACTTTTCAGTCTGTTCTCTCAGAGCTGTGTTGAATTCATGGGAAATGGCAAAAGCTGTAACCAAAAACAATTGTGTGTAACTACTGGCAATGTGAATATATAGAACAAACTAGGATTTGTTAGCCCAGAAAATTTTTTCGCTTTAAGAAATGTTTGAGAATAGCTAGTAAAAATGCTCATTTATCTGTGCCAGTTGGTTACATGCAAGTTCCATACATTCCTGTGGTCCAGACTACTCCAGGTACAAGGGACACCATTCTTGCCAAACTCCCTGTGCAAACATTTTTGTAAGCTAATTCTTCAGACAAGCCATTTTGAACAGAATGCAGTCTCCAATTTTGGATTACTGATGTTGTGTTCCGGCATAACCCTGAATATTAACATGAAAGGTGATAAAACATGGACAATTAATGTCATTGTAAATCTGTAATCTGTTTAATTGAGAAAAAAATTAAACTAGCTGAAAATTATCAAGACAGACAGTGGCATGTGGCTTAGGTTTCTGTGAAGTTTTTTTTTTTTTGGTAGCAGAGGCTTTGGTAACTGGTATTTTTATTTGCCTCAAGTTTTGGTACAAGTGTATATTAATCTTATGTAAAAGGGAAAACAATTGTAAAACTTGAATTACTCACAGCAGCTGTGCCTCTTTTCAGCCGTCAGAACCAACTCAAAGATCAACAGCAGCAGGAAGTGGTATCATTGTGCCAGCTTCCAGATGAGGCAGAATGCTTGACTGTGCCAAGGTACAAGCGTGACCTTGTACAGAAGCTCAAGATTCTAAGGCAAGAGCTATCCCAGCAGCAGCCCCAAGCTGGACATTGTCGTATTGAAGTCTCCAGGGAGGAAATATTTGAGGTAACTCAAGACTTTAGTTTTTGTAGATCTTAAATGGAGGGGAGAAGGAAGGGTTTCAAACTAGTTGGATCCTTATGTTGGAATATAAAGAGAGCTGCATAGAAATTTGAGAGCCAATATATTTTGAGATGCAGTTGTATGTGACAGTTAAAATTATTTATTATCTATGTGTGACATTTTAATTATTTTTTTAATATTGTAAGCTGCCTTGAGTTCCGCATGGGAGAAAGGCAGCTAATAAATGCTATAAGTAAATAAAATAAACATGCTCTTAACACATTAAGATTCCTTGAGGATTTTAGTGGAGGAGTGCATGAACTGTCCCCTTTTGTTTGTTGCCCGAAAAGTGGAAGTGTGTCCCCCAATTTTTGTGGATTCTCCCAGCCAACTGAGGCCCAGTATGCTCTTGCTGATACTCCATGGACCCAGAGGGACACCCTGCAGAGGGGCACAGGGGCCACAGTAGCAAGGAGGAAGTAAAAATGTTTTCTTTGGCAAGCAGAATTCCTCTCGTAGTTCTCTGAATTTCATTATCCATCAGCAGGGCTATTTTTGGGCAGAAACACACAGGAATGGAGTTCCGGCTGGCTCTCAAGTTGGCCACGCCCAGCAGGAACTCATTCGCATAACAGGCCACACCCAACAGCAGAAATGTAGGATTGGCTACATTAGGGGTGTGTGGCCTAAAGTGCAAAGGAATTCCTGCTACAAAAAAAGCCCTGGGTTTGACAACAAACAAGGTAAACAGAATAAGAAGCAAAAGGTGGGTGTGGCTGGATGACCACAGTTCTGGTAACATGGGGGTGTGGACTAATATGCTAATGAACTGTGCTGTCAGGGGTGTGGCCTAATAAACTAATGAGTTTCTGCTGTTGGGTATGGCCTGTTATGCTAATGCGTTCCTGCTAGGCTTTTTCTACAAAAAGAGCCCTGTCCATCAGGTTGGGCAAGGATGGGTCTTGTTCTGTAGGGACAGTGGGTAACATGGTAGTCCAGTAGAAACTCATCATACACTGTATCTGCCATAATATCTTTTGTTTATAGAGGGCTGCTCTTTGGTTCATATTTCACTTTAAAAAAATCTCTCAGATAAACTCTTCATATTCACTGACAAGAAAACATGTCATTTATGAAAGCCATAGTGGGGGGAAAGACTCTGTCTGCATGTCACAGTCATCTTTGGCATTCCCATCCTAACCTGCTTCATGGGGTTGTTGTGAAGATAAAATGGAGGAGAGGAGAACAATGTAAGCTGCTTTGGTTCCCCATTGGGGAGAAGGGCGGGGGTATGAATGAAGTAAAATAAACAAAAAAAAATTAATCAGAGCTGCACATTTGTTGTACTTGTTTGGATAGTCCAGTTACTGAGGTCTTGAGTGGAGGAAGCACTAGTATGAGGAGTATGACAGTACTCATGAATGAGTATGTGTGATTCCAGGAATCTTACAGGCAAGTCATGAAGATGAGGCCTAAAGACCTATGGAAAAGATTAATGATAAAATTTCGTGGAGAAGAAGGTCTCGATTACGGAGGAGTTGCCAGGTAAATAGTCTTAGCTCTGTCTCTTGAACAAATTGATAATGATCTAAAGTAGCCAGCTCTTGAAATCAAAAATCCCGGCACTTGGGGTGGGGGAATCCTATAACAGTGGAGCCCAGTGCAAAAATTGTCTTTACCCAACATGTACGGCATGAAAAGTGAAGGCAGTGTTGTCCCTTTCTTGTCTGACAGCTAGCCTACCAGCAAAAGAATAATACAGTTTTTCCTGGGTAGTTGATAACCTTAGCTGAATTTGATATGTAAAAACTTAGCCTTTTATTTTGATGTCGTTTTTAATAGCAGAATGTATGCACTAACAAAGTACATCTTTTAGAAAGTGTATGTTTATCAGCTCTTAGGTTGCTTGCATATAGAAGTTTTGCTCAGTATCTCCCCCCCAAAACAAACAAACAAACAAAAAAAAGCAAACCTGCAGTGGTACTTTGTACAAGGAGACTTTCGTACAAGATCATTTATACAGTTGTCCACCTTCTGGGTTTTCTCCTGAATCACCATGTGTTTTCCAAAATCTGGTTCGATGCAGTCTTCCAGAAAGATTGTACTCAAAGTGGGTTTGTGATCTATGTAGATGGGAGGCTCACATTACCTCACGTCTGCTGACTTCATTCACCACCCCTTATAGGCCTTTTCAGCTTAAGGAAGGTAGTAAATACATCATTACAGTATCATTACAATCATTCCTGATGCACAGACATTTTCTTTATTGTCTTGAGCCAGGGAAGTAAATCTCAGCAGCATTATCAAGTTCTGTGAACTGGTATCAATATTTACCCACTGGAAAGAATGTATCTTGTGCTTGAAAATGCATGCTGTTAGAAATAATTGTCCTTCAGTGTATTTCAACATACTGTCATTTTAATTATTTAGTGTAGCAATTCGAATTTACTGAATGTTGCCTGTCTGCTGTAAACAGCGATACGTATGTACTGAACTACCGTATAAAGTCAGTGCCAAAGTAGACTAAGGGCCAATTCATGTGTCACAGTGTATCCCTATGTGCCTTCTATGAGTCAGTGCTTGAAACTTAATTCCTAGGCATGTATCAGCTGGACTGGAAGAGCAGGAGATGGGGAGAGTGAGCATAAGCCTTCCTTCTGTGCCATTTCCCCGAAATAGCCCTGAGAAGTGGCTCTCTGTCTAGCTGGGGAAACTGGCACTCAATGAGGTGTGTAAATAACTTTCACCCAGGGCCATTTCAGGTTGGGAAGGCTTTAAGTTTCCTGCTTCCTGTGCAGCATGGTGCCAGTCCAAACCAGGCCTGTTATATGCCTGGGAATTAACTTCCAAGCACAGACTTCCCAGATCACACCTGTCAATTGGATATATGGGGGCAGGGGGAGTACCACAAGGATTTGCCTTTCATTCCTTAACTAAATTTTGTAACCTTGAACAAACTTTGCTAAATAAGCAAATCAATATATCTCTGAAATTTAGTAAAATGTAGAGTTACCAGCATTCTCACTGTTCTAATAATAAACTGTCTACTGAACTTTCAGATGATTTCCCCTGTTGATTATATACAAATTGATCATTTTATGTATCTGCCATCCTAAAGAGAGTAACACCCTTTTAAACTCATTTACTTTAATAGACTTAGAAGGGTGTAACTGCTTAGGAGGGCACTGTAAACCTTTCACACACGTTTAATACATATACAAGTTAAAAGGCACCACTTTTGATTTGCTATTGATGAATCTGTGAAATAATGCTGTGAAATAAATATGCTTTAGACAGTTGCTGGTTCTGTTTTTACTTTCTCTACCACATATTAGCTGTTTTTGAATAACTAGTTCTACTTCTTGTCCTGTGGAAGAGACCTGTAGCTGTTTAAACCCCTAATGCTGTTCCCTGCAAATCTTGTCTGTCTCCCATTTCCCATACATCTCCCAAGGCATTTTCCATGCATTTTCAGACCTGGTCTTTGAAGCAGCATTTACAGGATGTTGATTTTTACACGCAGTACCAGTTAAACACACTGTTCTTGTCACAGATATCACATGAGGTGACTAAAGACATCATGTAAGGCAGCAAGATGCCTTTTTGAAATAGAGCAAAAATATTTCTGCTTAAGGCTTACATTTTGTACGCATTCTTGATTAAAAGGACTCATTCATGATTAAAAATTTAATACTCGTGCTTGATTAAAAATAGACATGTAGTGTTAAAAACAAGTATTTCTGTGTATTTTAATTTAGAAATGTTTGTTTGAGATTATTGTTAAAATCACTGCTCTATTCAGGGAATGGCTGTATTTGCTGTCCCATGAAATGCTGAATCCATACTATGGGCTGTTCCAATATTCACGTGATGACATCTATACACTACAGATAAATCCAGATTCTGCTGTTAATCCGGTATGTAGGAGCACGGATGTTCTTTCTGGCCAGCAAGTTCCTTTTTGATCCTTTAATGGTGTAAAATCTGCATTTCTTCATTGATTCTCTGTGTTCTCCCTTTGGTCTTGGAATATCTAAAAGGAAACTGAATGCAAATTGTTGGATCAAGTGCTCGATATAGGATATTCTTCAAATGACCTCATGTTCTTGTTTAGCTAACAGTTCATCTTGAGACATTTTATCATCAATATCCATTAGGAACTTCTTGCAGCCAGTTTACCTCCTATAGGGTTCATTGTGCTCATTGGCCATAGGTCTCTCTAAACAAGTGTGGGAGCCTTCCCATCTTTTTCTTGGTAGTAGTCAGACAAAGGTACTGGTGATTGGGAAGTTTCTACTTTGCATAGCATGTATAAGTTGATGGAAAGAGAGCTGATGAAGGATGGGATGATGCCCCAAGTTGAATAAGCATCTGAAATTTTTGGTTGTAAGGAGCAGGGACCTGAGTAATGGTGGCATCCAACCTGTGTGCTGGATAGATTAAAAGGAGGAAAGTTGCCCTGAGCCATCTTGGAGGTTCTTCATGCAGTCCAATTAGAGAGAGCTTATTTGGGTTCTTGAAGTTTAATCATTCCCATTGTTATAGATGCCCTGTAGATCCTGAATCCCTATTCCATGTCAACTCACCATTAGCAGTAATACCACTATGGGAACATCATATCAAATCTTCTTAGGCTTTCTGTGAGGAAAGCAAGAAATCTATATGTAGGGACATTCATCACAGATATATACTGTGGGAATGGACCAAAAGCAGTTCTCTTCAGTTATCCTCTTTCCTTCCTTCCACCTCTTCAGTAAGCCTTGTTTTTGGCTGACCCCATAGTGTGATATCTAAGTGACTGGTCAGAGGCATTTTTTTCCAGACCATATTACCTCTGCCAGTCTCAGCTCACTGCTTCACCTACGTATGTTAACCACAACTGGGTCTCTGCCATATGGCATAAATGATCCTTATTGTTGTGCAAGGCAGTGCGGTAATGTATAGATTGGAGGAGTGTTTTGCTTTGTGTAAGGCACCTCATTTCCCCTCATTTTATTCATTTATTAAATTTATATGCTGCATCTCGCTGCCAGGTAATCTCGAGATTAACAAATCTCAGTTTAAAACTATAATCCAAATAAAACTAGAAAGCAGCCCACATAAACCAAACCCAACCAACTAAAAGCCAAGTGGGAGAGCTCTGCTTTCCAGGTCCTGCAGAACTTAGGTAGGTCCTACAGAGCTCACATATCATCTGATAGCTGGTTCCACCAGGATGGGGCCACCACAAAGAAGGTCCTTGTCCTGGTAGATGCCAGGTGAATGTCCTGGGGACTAGGCACCACAAGCAGGTTGTGAGTTGAAGAATGCACTTTTTTTTGGGGGGGGGTGACATGTCAAAAGAGGCAGTCCACCAGGTATGAAGGTCGCAGACTTTTTAGGGCTTTAATGGTAATCATTAGCACCTTGAATTTAATCTGGAACTCAATTGGCAACCAGTGCAGTTGTTTCAAACCAGGATAGATATAATCTTTCCAAGGAGAACCCATCAGCAATCTTGCCACTGCATTTTGGACTGCCTGTAGATTCCAGAGCACCTTCAAGGGTAGCCCTACATAGAGCACATTACAGTAGTCTATGTAGGAGGTGACTGTAGCGTCTTTTGTAGAAAGACCTATCTTGTCTTTTCATGGCTACACTCTGGGTATAAGTATCCATAGATTTGGCCATGTTGAAATTTAGATATATTAATACCACTCATTCTGTAAACTGTTTCAGTACGATGAAGAGGGGCATGTCTTGTTGCTATGCTTTAAAGTATGGGAGCCAGGAAAACACATGAAGAAACTGATATACATTTGCTGCTGTATAATTACAGACTGGAATTTAGGGTTGGATCCTGCCTGTTAAGGAGGTGAAGCATATTGTGATAAAATGGTACATTGAGTCATCCTGGCGGAGCAGAGTGACTACAATTTTGTTTTAAATAGCAGATGGGGGATGTTAAGATCTACCTTGGCCTGTGTAGCCGTATTTGCATTACCTCCCTACTTCTGAGAATCCCTTTATATTGTATGTATCATGGAGGCAACTACCAACTTGGAACTGAGATGGGAAAGGGCACCCATGCTGCCTTTCTAGGGGAATGCTTACATGTTATGTGGTTCCAGAAAATTAAAGGCATCATTGTTGCAAGAAGGTAAATCTATGTTGTCTTAGAATGCTGGTTTCAGTTAGTGAATTGGAACATAATATGAGTTGCATCAGCAGTGCCATTTTCTTTCTTCTCTTTCTCTCTCTCTTTTTTAGAGGATGCAGGGAATGGAGAGAATGAGAAGAAAACAATGGGTATCTACACTTAACAATTAAAAAATAGGCCCATGTTGCAGCAGGTAGTGGTTAAAGGAGTGTTTGGAATATGAAGAGACTGTAACTGAATTAGAACTTCACTGTGATGTTGTAGTTACAGCTGATGATAGAAGAGAAGACAGGGAGACAAACTGTGCTTAAATACGTGGAAGACAGTAAGACAGTAAGATAATGGAAATGAATGAACCCTCCAGAATGGCTGTTAGTTTGGGAGGCTTTCCATTTTGAGGGGAAAGAAGAATGTGCCTTCAAGTTGCAGTTGCCCCATTGCCTTCCTCCACATAACAACCGCAGTCCTCCTTAGTGGGCTTTTATCCAAGTGTAAACCTTTGCCAACCCTGCTTAGCTTTCAAACTCTGATGAGCTCAGGCTAAGCTGGGCTATTCAGCCAGCTTGTGGAAGGAAGTGTTTCAAACTACAGCTGGCTGGAAGAAGTTTCGATGTGAGCATAGCACTTTATACAACAGAAGTTAGATAAATATGTATTTTCTTTGCATAATACAGCTGCTGTGAATGACATTTTCATCGTTTTCCCTCCTTTTGGTTTAATTTCTATGTTGTATCTGCCAGTAAAATGCTTAGAAAATGTTCCAACAGAAAAATCTGAATAATTCAGAAGTCTTGGAATCAGACCAGGAGTCCTGATTTCTGAGTACATTTGTTCTTTCAATTCCAGGAACACTTATCCTACTTCCACTTTGTTGGACGGATCATGGGTATGGCTGTGTTTCATGGACACTACATTGATGGAGGCTTCACATTGCCCTTTTATAAGCAATTGTTAGGAAAGCCAATTACACTGGATGACATGGAATTAGTAGATCCAGATCTTCACAACAGCTTAGTATGGATACTGTAAGTACTGATCCCTTCAAAGCTGCAATTAAATAGTTTATAGTGGCCATATTCCATTTATTTATGCTTGTAGCCTGCCTTTAGGGTTGTAAGCTGGGCTGACACTGCATTACAATAACTTATCTTAAAACAAATACAGCTGAAAGAAACACAGCTTTTCCCTCCTTGTGGTCTTCCAGAGGTCTAAGCATTTTTGTAGTCCTAATGTGGATTGCTGCTCGCCTTGAGATCATAGTCATGTGGGGGCAACATTAGCATGTGTCTGAGGAGAAGAGTACTTGCCACATGACAGATGAGGACTTCTATGTTGGGTGTGATATGTCAGGGTCTTTATACCATATGTTCATTTTAACACACATGTACAAACAGTTTTATGCAAGGCTTTTCAGTTATAATGTTCTCATACTCAAAAAAGGTCTGGCTTGTAGTAATTAATTATTCAGAAATTCATCCACCCCCTTTATGGAGAACCTTCTTTACAGGAAAACAATGGTGTGAGTCCTGTATATGCCTGGCTTGTTGCTCCACAGGCTATTGCAGTGCCTGTGATAATATTTGTGTGCCTCATGTGGAGTGCTTGCCTGATATATCCTGTATCTTTGTTCAGTAGATTCTAGTGTATATGTCTAGCCATGTCCAAGATATTTAGAGGTAAATTCTGTGCTTTGCACTTCAGGGAGAATGATACTACAGGCGTCTTGGACCATACATTCTGTGTGGAACATAATGCATATGGCGAAATCATACAACATGAACTGAAACCCAATGGGAAAAGTATTCCTGTCACAGAGGAGAATAAAAAAGAATATGTAAGGTATTAAAAACTATAAGTCTTCTTTTTGTTTAAGTTGTGATGTGTTATCCAGAGACTCTTATTACTTGCTTGCATTAATAGTATGCCTTGAGGAGAGAGCTAGTACAGTGAATAGTCGCACAGTGTTTCTGATGCTGTAGTTTTCCAAGGTTTAAAAAAAAGGAAAGTGTCAGCTGTGAAGCTCTTGCAAATGGAACCTTGACTTTATTGCAGGCTTTATGTAAATTGGCGATTTTTACGAGGGATTGAAGCTCAGTTTCTGGCTCTGCAGAAGGGATTTAATGAAGTAATCCCACAGCATCTGCTCAAGACATTTGATGAAAAGGAATTAGAGGTCAGTATGCTAATGATACCTTGTGTCATCAAGTGTAACAATAAAATAAAACATTCTTCTTAAATTAGGTAATATGCAAACCATTGATCCCCATTGTTTCTAGGGTTGGAGGGTTTGCAGGTGCTGGATTAAGAGTAAGACCCAAGGTTAAACTAAGAAATCACCAAGGCCCTAGAATTCCTGATTATTATTTTGTGGGTTGCCTTCAGTGTACATTCATTCTCACTAGCTGTGTTTGCTGGTCATGCTGTCATGTAAATTTATCTCAGTTTCATAGTATATATGGTGCAGTTTTTTAAATTTTGGTCAACATTTTAGAGTTGTAGTTATTTCATACTTTGCTTTTTGTTTTTTGATCTGTTTCTTCCTCTTATCTAAATGGTCCCATTTATTGGATCCTAGGAACTGAAAGCAGGAGTTTCACTCATGGAAACAGATTTTCATTTTCTACAGCCTCATGCACAACCCACAAAACTGGTCTTTGAGGGTCAGGGGACCCTCAGGAACAGACTGGGATACAGCTCAGGGGCCTGTATCTCAAGTGGGAAGACTGTAAGGAACCCAGCTTATTCCATCCTAAAAACTGGATCTAGAAAGCTACAATAGCACACATTGCATAAAATCTTACCAAGTTTCTAGCTTTCATTGTGAGCATAATGTGTAGTATATGACTTGGACAACAAAATTAAGTCTGTGTAGGCCTTTGGAATCCAGTCTTTTCTGGTAACTCGATACATGTCAGTGCAGATTTTTCACCACTTTTAAAATGCTTTCTGAGAATTTGATGGAATGGGGGAAAGAGCTGATTTCTGTAGAGTATACAGAATAATCTCCTTATATCCTTTGCCATACAGTGTTCAAAATCAGAATTACACAGTTGGAAATAAAACTGTGTTTTGAAAATGTAAAACTGGCTGTGATTTCCTAGAGGCTGTTATTTCTTAGCATAAAATTAATCCTCGCTTTAAGTATTCCATGTCATCCAGAGCCTGCAGCTTCCTATTCCTAGTAGAAATCTTTGTGATTCTGAATGTATGTAGCCTTTGCTACTGATCGTTAATTGTTTGTGTGATTTCTGAGCAGCTCATAATTTGTGGCCTTGGGAAGATAGATGTTAATGACTGGAAAGCCAACACCAGGTTGAAACACTGCACGCCAGAGAGCAACATCGTGAAGTGGTTTTGGAAAGCTGTGGAGTTATTTGATGAAGAGAGAAGAGCCCGATTGCTGCAGTTTGTGACTGGCTCGTCCAGAGTGCCACTGCAGGGCTTCAAAGCATTACAAGGTAGCAAATGCATTTAAAAGCCCTATTTTGTGGTGGGGAACGGTCCCTGGGCAAAATGCAATAAAATAATTGCCATTTCTGAAATACATATTTAGTTTTGTATCACTTTATTTTTACATAATTGTAATAGAAGCATGTATCTTTGGATTTGTGCAGTTTGCATGAGCAAACAAATGAATATTTTTACATTCATCTGTCAACCTAACAGCTATTCCTAATTGTATGCGATGCCTCAGCCCAGATAGAACTTTGATGTATGGGAGAACTCTGTGCTTGTATAGAAATAAAAATATGACCTTTTCTGGTCTGAATTTTAACAATTTGCATGTGCTGTGGAAGTACAGATTGAAGGAGTATAAAAAGCTTCATTGCATGGTGTCTTACAGACAGAAAGTTTGTCCTGGTTTGGATGCTGTTGGGAAGCAAGTTCTTCCCCATTCCCCACCATATGATGGTGCTTTCCTTCACCTCTCAGATTGCCCTTAGCTTTTCTGTGATCTTTCCAAAACCAGCTTTACAACAGTCTTTTTGGAAAGATTGCATAGAAAAGTCTCCTCCTGTTAGCAGTCCAGTCATTTGTGCTACATATTCCCAGTCCTGCCCATCAGCACCATTCTTCCCCACACACACCCCAGAGGGATTTTTAAAAATATGGGTATTGCTAGCTCTCTCTGGCTTTATAACAGTCAGTGGAAATAATGTACTAGTTCTCAGCTGTCTTTTTAATAATAACAAAAAGTTCAGTCTCTAGCCCTCTGTTAGCAATACCCATTTTTTAAAAAAAACAAGTCCTCCAATATGAGGGGAAATGGTACTACAATGCCAAGACCATGGCCATATAGCCTGGAAAATCTACAACAACTAAGGAAATGGTGACTGTCTGAGGGCTGGAACAAGGAAAGTACTGGAAAATACGTCATCTAGAAGCCTCTTTGCTGCTGTACTGAGTCGGCAGTTGCACTGGGGAAACTACAGAAAATTGTCTCCAGGAGGAAAATGCTTATGTTGCTGTGAATTTGTGGCTAGCAGCTTCATCGTATGCTAATTTTTGTAGGTGCTGCTGGTCCAAGACTATTTACAATTCACCAGGTTGATGCTAGCACAAATAACCTGCCAAAAGCTCATACGTGGTAAGTCAGTCATATTACTGTATTGCTTCTCTTCTACAGGAAGAAAGTCGAATGGGGTAAAAGTCTGTTTGCTTTATTTAGGAAATTAAAGATGGAAGTGATTTTTCAAACTTTAAAAACAACATATTAGTCTGTTACAGGTCAATTGTGTGAGAGCTGCCCATAGCTCTGACGGTAAAAGCAGGCCCGTAGCTAAACTATTGGACATGGGGGGGCATGACATCACTTCTGACATTACTACAATAAAATAAAGTAAAAATAAAACAGGAGAGTGCTCTTCTAGCCGCCCTTCCGCTACCCACCAGCCAACTCACTCACAGCCACTCGCTCCATTGGCCAGCCAGCCATGTGGGCCAGGCTCTCCCTGCCAGGTGGAGCTGCTTGTCCCCAGCCAGAGCCGCATCCCCCCTAGTGAGCTGCTGTGAGTGACGATGAGTGAGCGAGGCTGGGGTGCCACAGCCGTGCCATGCCTGCCCTGTGCTGCCACCATCTCATCCTGGCCGGGCTGGTGCCTCTTCTCTTGCTTGCTGGGCAGTGGGCTGGCAGCTAGCCTGCAGGCCCAACTGCACCTGCTGGATCTGTACGACAGAGAGGAAAGAGTGAATCAGACCACCAGGCAGTGGGAGAGGGGGGAGGGAGGACCAGGAGATGGGAGCATTGCAGATTTGGGAGGGGGTACCTGCTGCCCCACCTAGCTGTGGCCCTGAGTAAAAGTAAGGTAAAGTTGGAGAAACTATGCAGGTTTGTAAGTTGTACATAAGCTGACCCATTTTGTTGTTTGTTGGCATACTGCAATGAAGTTTTCAAAAACCTATTTTCAGAACAGATACAGTCCCCAGTGAGGTCTGAGCTGATGCATCTGTGTGGCCTAGATGGTACCTTGAATCCTAGGTATTGAAGGCTGCCCCTCCCAATTAACCAGAAGCCAAATTTTAACCTGCAATAAACACTTGAGTTGGTCTAACCCAATTAATCAAAACTTTTGGCAATAGCAAACATTTTCCAGTTGCCATTCATCTTCTTCCCCTTCAGGTAGCAGTCTAGTCATTAATACACTCTGTATTTTTGTGCTACTTTTCAAGTCTGTAATCTTCTCAAAATACCATTTCATTCACACTGCATTTTTAACTGATGAGGAGGTAGGCAGGTTGTATTGAAAATGACAAAGGGAGCTTCAACTGAAGTAAAATTCCTGCTTCATTTTGTATGCCCCTTCTCTATCTCTTTTGGACTCTCTGACTTTCTAACATGAATATCTGAGACTGCATCAGAAACTTTCTCAGAGGTGCAAGCTTGAATCGCCAACCTTGCCTATATGGCTAAAGGACTCCAAGTGTTGACTTGCTGTCTCAGATAAATGCAAGCTGACAGTGCCTGTGAGGTCAATGTAATTTGTGAGCCGAAGGTGCACTTTGTAACATTTGAATACTCATGGAATTTTCACTGTTTGTGAATACCCAGTTCACATGTTACATGTGTCTCTCATGCTAAGCTTAGTGATGGAAGTGGGTGAAATTTTTTTGTCAGTCCACACCTGTCCATCTCTGCCCTGCTGCTCACACAATGACTGGAAGTTAAATATGCGACCAAGGCGGGGTAGCTGAAATGGTCTTGAGCGCCTGCATGGAACTCTGCCATTCTTCCCATGTTTGCCTGCTAGAAACAAGCTCCTGCTATTTTTTACTTAGTAGCTTATTCGAAGATGAATTTAAATCCCTAATTTTTAATTGGTGATTATTTTCCATTTGTTCCCTTTTACTCCAATCTGCATGAAATCAGGTGTTTTTTCTAAAAAAAGATTACTTGAGTATATGGGACGTTACAAGAAAAACCCAATGTGTGCCCTCTTCACATGTTGGGATCTAGTCCCTAGTTTCTTTTGATTGTACTCTGTTAAAATAATAACAAGATCCTGTTCCTATAATTGCATAAGGCTATTAACAGGTTGAAAGCTTTTTAAAGCATTAGTTTTTTTCATGATTGCTTTTTTGTGGCATTGAATTTAATAGTTTTAATGTTGTCAGACTGCTTTTGGATATTGATGTAAAATTCCTAATAAGCTTCCACAGTAGTCTTTTTTTATTACTATGGTGTAGCAGGGTATATCTATCTAGGTTTTTTTATAGTTGAAGGTGCTATTTAAACCTTTTGTTCTCTTTGCTTGCAGCTTCAATCGAATAGACATTCCTCCTTATGAAAGCTATGAGAAACTTTATGAAAAGCTGCTAACCGCCATTGAAGAAACATGTGGGTTTGCTGTGGAATGAACATGTGTGGGCTTATCTGGGACTATATTTATATTCCGTCAAGCAGAAAACCCTCCGTCAAGCAGAAAACCCTCCCTTTAGCCATGACACAGTAAATGCTTGAAATATAGGAAGCTCCCCTCTGCCTCTTTTTCTATTTTTATGACATTACTGAGGGAAAGGACAATTTTTGGAATTCTTCATTCAAGAAAATGTCCTGTAGTTCCTGTCAAGGAATCATTCAGCTGCTATGAAAAACTAGTATCTTGAACATACAGAATGCTGACTTTCCCTTCATTTCAACAGTTAAGCAGTATTCTTCTCTTTAAAAGACGACTACTATTTTTATAAAAGGGGATCTGATCTATTTGCCTACCTGATTTCTACTCTCACATTTCCAGGATACAGTTGTTGGTACAAGTCATGTTCTAGCTTACTGAAGTAAACATGTGAAACTGAACCTTGCTTATACCTGCTATTTTTTTAAACAAAATATTTTGATGATTCTAATCTTTGCATAAATTTGGCTAAACACATTAACCTTTTAAATTAAGGCCACTTTACACATAAAGTGTTTTAGTATACTGAGTGGTTTTTCTCTGTTCAATTTCAGTGTGTTTGTGTAAGAATTTTTATATTTCTCAAGCATTAATTACAGGTTTTGAATCCTGTTTTTCTCTTGTCAGATTCTTAAGCATAGTTGCACTGCATTTGGTACAGTACTTGTGATAAATGTGGAAACCCCTTTTTAAAAAGCATTCTAGGCATTTAGCATTTTTAAATGAGCATTTTTGTAAAGAAAAAAGTTAATACTTGAGGTTTTTTTAATTTGCTTTCCATTTTAAATGGAATTGCTGCATTTTTAAAAATTTCTAAATGTATGTTGCTGTCAACAGCCTTCTGCAGGATCGTCAGTTCATCTTTCAAAACACTCTGTGGATGTCATACCAACCAAAGCTTTTGTGTTCAGTGCAGCCAATCTGCATTGCATTTTAGTTGCTAAATAAATCTTATCAGGTTGACAAGTTTTTTTTAAAAAAAACAACTCTGGGTTTGTATTGGTTAAAACTAAGGGGGAAAGGTGATGCAGTGGTCTCATACATTGCAGAAAGTCTGGTTTTATCTGGAATGTAAACATGGTGTGATGCTCTAATAAATATTGTTGGCTGGGATATGTCAGAAGCTGTCATGCTGTGCTGAGGGTAGATATGTACCAGTTAGAACATGGAGAGCATATTCAGAGCATATGTATTGCACTGTTAATGGGGTCTGTGTGAACAATTCTCCTTCCTTTCAATATGGTTTGGTTGTTGTTGAAGGGCAGTTCATTACATGCAAGGTCCCCTTGTTTTCCCCCTTCCAGTTGTATATGGTTCCTGATACAAGTGCCATTGCAGAAGACTCAGTGTACTGTTTGTTGAGTAAAGGCTAATTCAACACATATGTGCTTATTTTCCTTAATCACATAAGTAGGTGTACAAATGCGAATGGTGCACTGCTGCTGACATGGATTTCCACAATAGCCACTGCACTTGTCTGAGGAACCATATGCAGTCACAAGGAGAGCTTGCAGGCATGAACTAGACCTTGCTCAGCTATGCTGAAAACTAGGGAACTGTCAGTACTGTACAGCACAGCAGCTTACTTTTCTGCCCAGATAACAAGGGTCAGCAAATGTTTTTAGGATATATCAACCATAATTAAGTCATCTAAAATCACCACTTTCCTGTGCTGATGCTAATCCTGGAGACTCACTGGTTGCATGGTAACTACAACTTACATTGGATATGACGATAAATGTTATGGTTTCCATTTGCAACACTGGTTATGGTGAAGTCTCTGCTTCTGTTGTAGGCAAAACATGACTCGTTTTTAATGTGATTATGCTCAAATTAGATTGCTGTAGCAAATCAGATGGTAGTGGAAGATGTTCTACCTGTGACTAGGTCTGTCTAAGTAGTAGGAATAACTTCTTGCTGTTCCGAATGCATCAGATATCAATTTCCCCTGCTCATGGGCTGCAGTAGAGCTGCTGTAGATTTAGCATTGGCTGATTTGCAGACTTGGCCCTGATTGATAGATTGGCTTCAGTGTTATGCTGTCGGATGCCGTCTTTTCGGAGCAGCTCTCAGCTTATCTCCAGATGCTTCAGATGCTCATTCAGGTCTCAGGAATAATGGTTGCTCAACTGAAAAAAGTATCTGTTAAAAGGATGGGGAGTTTACATGTTTTCATGCCTATTGTTATACATATACTATAAGTTTCTGTGTATTCATTTGTGTGTGCAGCCCAACATTGGGACTACGTGTGCAGACCAGCTGTGGAAAAAAATTCCAAAACTTTCTAGTAGTCTAGGAATGCCCTCCTCCCGCTGGCATTTTCCTGCCAGAATGATCCCATGACCAGGAGGAGTGCGCAACTCCATCAGTTCTCTTTTTGCCACTGCAAAGAGAGGATCACTACTGCTGTTCTGTTTTTTCCACACCTTATTCTTGAGACTGAAGAGACTTCTTTCTCTCAAAAAACTTCCTTCTCTTTCTCATCAGTAGTCCTTCTAATGAAGAATAAACTACATTTAAAGAAGAAATGTTTTTGGAGTTCCAGTTTGTCATTATGGCTCAAAAGGGGCCTTCTCAGGATTGTGCTGACTGTGGCTTTAAAGTGGCACTGATAAACACCTATTGTCTGTGCCTTATCTGCCTAGGGGTTCAGGCAACAGAGCTGGCTGCATGCCAACCTTGAATATAGGTGCATTTCCCCTTCCCTGGCGAGGTGTGGTCTGACAGAGCTTCAGGTTCACTGGCTCTTTGTAAAGGCTTTGGCTACATACCAGTCCCCCTCCTTGGCTTTGTCTGCTTTGAATGGAGAAACTTGGAAGTGTTGCCAGACAGAGGCGCCCCCCCCATTCAGATTGGCTCTTTTCTAAGGCTGTGGCCTGCCTGGCTGAAGGAATTCCTCCCCCTCCCTGGCTCCTCTCAGCTCTGAGGGCCTGGAGGTGTGGCCTAGCAGAGACTGCCTCACGGAAGGAATCCCTCCCCCTCCCTGGCTTCTCTCGAATCCACCAGAAGGTTGGAGATGTGGCCTGATGGAAGTCTCTTTTAAAGGCTCAGCTATGTGTGACTGAAGGAACCCTTTCCTGGCTGCCCTCAGTCTCAAGGTGAAATCCTTGGAGGCATGGATTAAAAGAGCCTTGCAATTCTTAATGGTTATTTGTGAAAGGTGTTATGTATCAGGATGATATTGTGCCTTCTAGTTGGGGTTGTTCAGGCCTCTTTAGCCCCTGTAGTTTTGGAGAATTGCTGAAGTGGGTGGAGTGTCCTATTACTGTTAGTTGTGTTCCGAGACAACAAACTAGTTTTATTTTACCACTCACTCTACTGGGAACGAGGATGCCAGCCTTCAGGTGGGCCCTGGGTATCCTCCAGAATTACAGCTCTTCTCCGGACTACAGAGATCAGTTCCGCTTGGAGAAATGGAGGCTTTAGTGGGTAGACTCTATGGCATTGTGCCCCACTAAGGTCCCTTTCTTCCTCAGGCTCCCTCTCTAAATCTCCAGTTCAAATCTGGCAACCCTAATTGGGACTGCCTCGGTTCCAAGGTCAGAACTGATTCTCTGTTGATCTCAACTCCAAGCCTTCTTGCTGATGCCTAGTTCTAAAGGCTGACCCAGTGACACAGCAGCCTTGGTCCACCACCTTGCTGCAATCTCTCGGCACTGAAACTTGGTTCTAAGGGGCTTTCAGCACAGGTGCCTGTTTCAGCAGAGGCAAAGCTTGCCCTTGCCATCTCCATGGGGAACTCAGAAGTGTCAGTAAGTATGCCTTTTGGTTCCATGGAAGCCATCAGTGATGATTTGGGGCTCCTTGACTATTACTGTTTTCAATAACAATGATAAACCTTCACCTCTAACCTCAATCTTTTTGTAGGCAGTTTTCCTGTCAGTTTCATGTATATCCACACTCCCTTCTTCCTACCAGGAAATGGCACTGCCTCTCCCCAGGGTTCTCAGTCTCCAGTTTGGTGTAGTGGTTAAGTGCGCAGACTCTAATCTGGGAGAACCGGGTTTGTTTCCCCACTTCTCCACCTGCACCTGCTGGATGACCTTGGGCAAGCCATAGTTCTGATAAGAGCTGTCCTTGAAAAAGAGCAGTTTCAGTCAGAGCTCTCTCAGGCCCACCTACCTCACAGGGTGTCTGTTGTGGGGAGGGGAAGGAAAAGGAGATTGTAAACCGCTCTGAGACTCCTTTGGGTAGTGAAGGGCGGGGTATACATCCAATCTCTTCTTCTCTCCTTGTTGCTTTCTTATTTCATCAGGGTTCAGACTGTCTCTAGAGTCACTCTTATGTGATGCCATTTGTAGCCAGTGTGGTACATGGTTAGAGCTCTAGGTTAGGATCTGGGAGACCCAGGTTCAAATGCCATTCTGTTTAAAAACTTTCTTATGGCCTATCCCCTTTGAAGGGAGTTTGACACACCATGTCTCACAGCCTGTGCTGGAGATGGATGTGACCAATCTATTCCTTCAATCTGGGTCAGTCTTTTTATATTGCCCCAGTCCATGCTAGGATTTAGTCTTGGGGGGTGGTGGTGGGGCTTTTACAGAGAGGTTATGAATTCAGTTCACTTGGAAAACAGTCTATGGGGAGAAACAGGCTTGCTGTCAGACCCTTAAGAGTCACCTCTTGTTCCCATCCTTCAAGATTGTGCACACTGTTTCTTCCATGAGCAAGATGCCAGGTTCCATCTGTAACATCTCCTACTGAAAAAGTCTCTGGACATGTCAAAAATCCTTTAAATTCTTGCATTTCTCCTCTATGGTGATTTAGTCTACAAGAAAAAGTAACAATTCTCTGTTCTTTTCTCTTGTCTACCACTCACAGGTTTCCTAGAGTTCTTTTTACACTTATGTCACTTTGTAGGCTTGGACCCAAGATCTTCCCCATCTCGCCTCTGAGGAGAGGTTGCCAGTCTTCATATTAATTAGATTATTCAGTTCAGTACTACTATGGGACAGAAAAAAGGTCCTATTTCGAATGATTCTTACGTGTTAAGGAGGACACCTGAAAAGGCCTATGTTCAGGTCCAGATCATCTAATTATGTGTATTTAAACATTTGTTTGGTTTTGTTCATAGAACACCCTATCCTTTCCTGCGAGAATCCTCTGCCATTGTGAATACGATTTATTATTGGATATATCACATGTTCATACAATTTAAACATACCAATACATATCCATTTTTCTTTTTTCCCTCTCCCCCCCCAAACAAGGCTTCCTGCACTGCTCCAACCCCATTAATGTCTCTATTATTCTATTACAATTACTTCTAAACTTATTTTCTCTTACTAACGGTAACAATTCAAAAGTCTAATTCTCTTTCATTTTTTCCTTAATAACTATCAAAACAAATCAAACCACGTTTAATATCCCAATTTTTCAACAAGTATTTTTGAAAGTCTTTCCAATCTTCAAAAAAAGTTTCATCTTCTTCGTTGTTTAATTTTCTTGTTAATTTGTCCATTTCTGCCATAAACAACGTCTTTTTAATCCATTCCCATGTTTCAGGTACTTTATCTTGTTTCCAACATTGAGCAAAAGTCAGTCTAGCTGCTGTGATCAAGTACCACAGTAGTGTTCTCTTGGCTACATTTATTTCTTCCATTTTAAGACCTAACAATAACATCTGTGGGTCTTTCTTAAAAGTACATTTCAAAATTTTTTGTATCTCATTGTGGATCTCAGTCCAATACTTTACTGCTTTATCACATGTCCACCACATATGGTAAAAAGACCCTTCATGTTTCTTGCATTTCCAACATTTGTTAGACATACTTTCATTTATAATAGCAATTTTTTAGGCGTCATATACCATCTGTACATCATTTTATAACAATTCTCTTTAACATTTACACAAGTTGAAATTTTCATTGACTTTTTCCACAAATATTCCCAAGATGTCATTAATATCTCATTATTAACATTTACAGCCCATTTTATCATTTGCTCTTTTACAGTTTCATCCTCAGTATACCATTTCAATAAAACCTTGTACAGTTTAGAAATCATTTTTTTACCTTTCTCAAGCCATACAGTTTCAATTTCAGTGTTATTTTCTCTAAAACCATGTTCTCTTTTATCGGTCTTAAATAAGTCATAGATCTGTCTATATTTCAACCAATCATATTCAAATTCGACATCAAATCTATCTTTTAACACAAAATTTTTCCCTTCTAATTTTAAGAGATTTTTGTAAGGTAGCCAATCTAACCCTTGATTTCTTGAATGTGGGTTAATCACTTCTGCTGGTACTATCCAAAGTGGTCTTTCTTCTGAGAAGAATTTTCTATATCTCATCCATGTCTCGAACAGTGATTGTCTTACAAAGTGGTGTTTAAAAAATTTGTCCATTTTTACTTTTCCATACCATAAATATGCATGCCATCCAAATTTGTTATCATGCCCTTCTAAAGCCAATAACTTCTTATTCTCAAGATTAATCCACTGTTCCAACCATGTTAAACAGACGGCATCATAATACAGTCTTAAATTTGGTAGTTGTAGGCCTCCTCTCTCTCTTGTGTCGCATAAAATTTTCATTTTGATCCTTGGCTTTCTTCCTGCCCATACAAATTTGGATAATTCTTTCTGCCATGAATCCAGTACTTTCCTTTGTTTTAGTATTGGAATGGTCTGAAATAAAAACATCAAACGCGGTAAGATATTCATTTTTACGGTTGCGATTCTTCCCATCAATGATAAATTCAAAGTGTCCCATTTCTTCATATCTTGCTGAATCCTGTGCCACACCTTTTCATAATTGTTTTTAAACAGGTCAATATTTTTCATGGTTAATTCAATTCCTAGATATTTAGTCTTTGTAACTACTTCACATTGAATTTTCTCTTGAAGTTCTGTTTGTCTTTGCTTTGTCATATTTTTACACATCACCTTAGTTTTATTTTTATTAACGTAAAAACCCGCAACTGAGCCAAATTCTTCAATTTTCTCCATCAGATGTGGTATTTTCTCAATAGGATCCTGAATCATAAACATCACATCATCTGCAAATGCCCTATATTTATATACAAATCCTTTCGCTGTAAGTCCTTCAATACTATTATCTTTTCTTATCGCTGTCAATAATATTTCCAATATCCAAATAAACAGCAACAGCCTTGACGTGTTCCCTTTTGGACTTGGAAGAAATCCGTCCTTTCTTTATTTATATTCAAAGCCGCTTTTTGTTCTGAATATATTGCCACAATCATGTTTAGAAAGAACTGTCCAATATCCATTTTTTCAATAACTTGCAGCATAAACTCCCAATTTAAATTGTCAAAAGCTTTTTCCGCATCTAGGAAGAGGAATCCAACTTCTTTTTCTGGATGTTTGTCATAGTATTCAATTGCGTCGATCACCACTCTTAAATTGTCTCTGATTTGTCTATTTGGTAAAAATCCAGCTTGTTCTTCCGCTATAGTATCTTTCAAATATTTTTTCAGTCTCTCCGAAATTATTTTTGCAAATAATTTGTAATCATTATTTAATAGCGATATTGGTCTATAATTCTTTACTTGAGTTAAATCCAAACCTTCTTTAGGTATCAATGAAATATTTGCTTCTTTCCATGAATCTGGGATCCGTTTAGTCTTTCTTATCTCATTCGACAGAAGTACTAAAATGGGGGTTAGCTCCTCTTTAAATTTCTTGTAAAACTTTGCTGTAAAGCCGTCTGGACCTGGAGCTTTGCCCAACTTTGCATCTTCTATCACCATTGTCACTTCTTCTTTCGTTACTAAACCATTTAATGATTCCTTAATTTGTTTTCCCAACTCTGGAACTTCGACAGTCTCCAAATATTTCTTAATTCTCTGTTGATCAATTCCTTTCTTTTTAAATAATTTGGCGTAATATTTGAAAAAGGCTCTTTTTATACCATTCAAATTCATAACATCCTTCCCATCTTCAATAATCTTAGATATGAAATTCCTTTCTTTTCTATTTTTCAGTTGCCACGCTAGAAACTTTCCTGGCTTATTTGCACCCTCAAATGCTTTTTGCTGTAATTTCTTCAGATTCCAATATAGTTCTCTGTTTAATAAAACATTCAGTTGATCTTGCAGAAAGTGGATCTCTTTAATAATCTTTTTCTTCCCTGGTCTTTTCTTTAATTCCTTTTCTTTTTGTCGAATTTTTTCATAGAGGTCATTCTGTTGTTGCATCTTTTGCTTTTTATCCCTAGAATTCAGAGAGATGAGCATGCCTCTCATTACCGCTTTGTATGCATCCCATACAACTTGTATATCCGTACCTTTATTTAAATTCAATTCAAAAAAACTTTTCGTTTCTTTTTTTAAAGTTTCATTGATTAATTTTTGATCCAATAAGTCTTCATTAATTCTCCAAAATAATTGTTTGGATTTTTCTTTAGATATCCAGAGTAAGGGATTATGATCAGAGTTAATTTTCGGTAAAATTTGTATTTTATAAGTTTTTTGCGCCATCTCCTCTGACATCCAAATCATGTCAATTCGAGAAAAGGAGTTATGTCTATTAGAATAAAACGTGTAATCCTTAGTTTTGGGGTTCCACTTCCTCCAAACGTCTTCCAGTTTCTCTTGCTTCATCAATTGAAAAAAATTTTTTGGCAGCTTTCCAACTGTCTCTCCACTTGCTTTGGATTTTCTGTCCAATATGTTATTCACTGTACCATTAAAATCTCCAGCAAGGACTATTTGATCATAATTTAAACAATCCAACTCTTTAGTCAAGTCATTGAAGAAAGTCTCTTTTGCACCATTGGGTGCATATATATTTACAAGCAATGTCTTTTTTCTGTTCATCAGTATTTCCACGCCAACATATCTTCCTTCTTTGTCTGAGAAGATTTGTTTAGGATCCAATTCTTTTGTAATATAAATCACTGTTCCTTTTTTCTTATTAGTTGCTGAGGAGTGAAATTCTTCTCCCAGTTTTTTATTGATCAAATATTTATTGTCTTGTTTTCTAATATGTGTTTCTTGTAAACAAATTATGTTACATTTTTGTTTCTCCAGCCAATGATTCACTAATCTTCTTTTACTTGGTGAATTTAGTCCATTTACGTTCCAAGATAAAAATTTGTAATCCATAATTGTGTTGAATTAAATATCTTTAAAATCATCAAAATTGTTCTCTTTGAATCTGTATAGATCTCCTTCAGTTTTGAGAGTAGATCTCACCGAATTGTATACAAATGAAAGTCCATATGGAATCTCCCATCTGAACCTGATATTCATTTCTTTTAATCTGTCTGTTAATTTCTTGAATTTCTTTCTGTCTTGTAAGATCGATCTCAGAATTTCTCTCAGAATTATTATTTTTTTTCCATTAATTTCCAACGGTTGTGTAAATTGCTTCTTGAAAACGTCTTCCTTCATTTTTGTTGTCACAAATTGAACAATCACATCTCTGGATAATTGCTTTCTCTTGGCATAAGCTGAATTTACTCTGTAAATCAAGTCAAAGTCTGAATCCAAATCTCCAACATCTTCCCCTACATAAGTTGTCAATGTGTTGATTACTAGAGCCCGTAGATCCTGATCTTCCTCCTCTTCTATCCCTCTCAGTCTCAAATGGTTCTGAGTAGCCCTATATTCCATCATGGACTCCAGTCTTGTATTTTCTGACAGGGTTTTTTTAACCTTCTGTTCCATTTCTTCAGATTTAGTCACCAGACTTTTAACCTCTTTTTTAACTTCTTCTGTATCTTTTTTAATCCCTGACACTTCTGTTAGTACCAGTTCTTTCAATTCTTCCATATTTTTTTTCTGTACTTGGACTTGCACTTGTTCTATTTGCTCCAGTTGTATTTGCAGCTGTTGTTGCAACTGTTGTTGTAGCTGTGATTCTATTTGCTTTCCAAAATTCTGCACCACTTTGGTCATCCGTTTTTCCATCGCTTCCATAGCCGCTTGCCACTCTTTTTTTTCCTTTGCAATCCTCTGCCATTGTGGATGGAGACTCCCAGTGGTAGAATGCCAACATTCCCCTTTAATATGCAGCACTTCAAACTATGGAATGAAGACATTGTCAGTTCTAGCCTATGTCTCCTCCATTCATGATGTTTCCCAAGGTTAGGGTGTCTGATGCCCTGGCCAGGATCTCCTAGAAGGGATTGCCTCTCAGTCTTCATGTTGCACAACACTATCCTTACACTTGTTTCAGATGCCAAACATCTGTGCACTTTTTGGATGTGACTTTTCTTGGCTTTTGGTCTTCTGAGGACCCAACACTACTTTGTATTGGTCTCTCAGGTTCCAACAAGGACTGGTGAATGTCCTCTCACAACCCATCCTTGTGCACTGGTAGAGGCTGTCACATTCTGTCTTGAGTGAATGGGTGTTCAATGCCACTTTACATATCACAGCTCTCTCCAACAGAATGCTGTTTTTATTTGCCATGTTCCTGCATGTATTTTGGTTGGGACACTTGTAGAGCACTCCCTGCTCTATGAAGACAGTTCAGGGTGAAGATCAATATGGGACGCAAAACAAATGTTGGGAAGGCAGTACTCTATGGTCTCTTCCTTTGAGAGCTTCACATCCACCTCCTTCAGTGAGCTTGCTAATCTCCCAATGTGGGACTGCCCAGAAGCCACAACGATGAAAACAGGGTTGCACTTACCTGTACCTGTTCATCAAGTGGTCTTCTGTGCAGATGCACATTCCTCTCTCCTGCCCCGCTGTGAACTCTCTGGAACCTTAGTTTCTTGGCAGCATGGAGAGAACAGAGAGAGTAGCACCCCTCCTCCTGGCCATGTGATTGTTTTGGCGTGAAAGGACCAGAGGGAGGAGGGACGATCCTAGTCTACTAGAAAGCTTTCGTAACTATGCCCGTGGTTGGCCTGCACACATGCAGTCCCAACAAGAGCCTGCACAGAAGACCACTCAGTGAACCACAACGATGAAAACAGGGTTGCACTTACCCGTAACTGTTGTTCATTAAGTGGTCTTCTGTGCAGATGCACATTACTCTCTCCTGCCCCACTGTGAACTCTCTGGAAGTTTAGTTGCTCGGTCTCTCTGGTGATGGTATGGAGAGAATTGAGGGAGTAGTGCTTCTCCTCCTGGTCATATGATCACTTTGCCAGGAAAGCGCCAGAGGGAGGAGGGGCACTCCTAGACTACAAGAAAGCTTCGGAAGTCTTTCCCCCGGCTGGCTTGCACACACGCAGTCTCAATGTGTGCCTATACCACTTGATGAACAACAGGTACAGGTAAGTGCAACCTTGTTAAATCTTCCAGTGGATCCCACCATAAGGTAGATTATTCTTTGGATCTTTCAAAAGCGGTCACTCTGTTGTTCACAGACTCCTCTCTGTGTGTTTGGTGAGGGGGCTTCTTGGAGGACTAGCTTTTGTATAAAGCATTCCTTGCTGCTTGCTCTGTAGGAAAGAAGGCCAGATGTGTTCTTCCTTCTCTGTAAACTTACAATTGATTCACAATACATAGCCTTGCCCTTATGGCATGTAAAGATGCAATCCTTTTACACCAGACCATACTGTATGTTATGGTCTCCACCGATTGCCTCCGCTCATCTTGCTGCAATTGTATTATATCAGTAAAACAATAAATGCTTGCTAAAATAACAGGTTTATAGCCTCAATATAGAATCCATTTTAAAGCCGATGGGGAAACAAGCTGGGTGCCATCTGAATACCAAAACTTGAGTTTCGAGAGCTCTTTCAGTGATAGCTCCATTTTTTTTTAGAAGAGCTGGTTTTATACTCCGCCCTTCACTACCTGAAGGAGTCCTGGAGCAGCTTACAATTACCTTCCCTTCCTCTCCCCATAACAGGACACCCTGTGAGGTAAGTGGGGCTGAGAGAGCCCTGAGAGAGCTGTGATTTACCCAGGGTCACCCAGCAGGCTTCATGTGGAACAGTGGGGAATCAAACCCGGTTCTCCAGTTTAGAGTCCACCGCTCTTAACCACTATAACAAGCTGGTTTTAAATTGTTTTGAATGCAGCAATCCTTCTATCATTACAGGGCTAACTTGGTGATGAATGATCTATGTTATGGGCTAAATAAAAGCATTTATTTGACAAACACGTAACAGACTGGTGCAAATTGAATATTGGGTCTTCTGAGTGCCTTTATCTGCATAACCATGAAAAGCAGAGTCTCCCAGAAGTTTCTCTGGACTGAATTGTCATACCACAACTTTTTCCTTCAGACAAGTGCTAAATCCAATAGTGTGTTGGACCTTGGATTTTCACCCCATATATAAATGTGAATATTTATTTCCATCATATCCTTCCTATATTGTTTGTTCATCCATTCTGAGTATGCATAAAATAGGTAAGAGAAATTCCCCTTACATTTCCATGTTGTTTCTTTTCATCATGAATGTTTAAATATGGATAGTTACTATTTTGGTAGGGTTCAAATATTCAGTTGCATTTCAGATTTAATTTTTAGGTGTAAAGTTTTGTAAATGGTGCTTTGTACAGTATATTCTATTTTTTGCACATAGCTTCAGTTTCCCTAAACTGACTTATTTTTTACCAAAACTGTGTTGTATTAGAGTCCAGAGCACACAAGGTGGTGGTGGTTTGTTCCACAATACTACATTTGTTAAACCTACTGGTGCTTTTAAGCTGGCTGAATTACAGAAGTAAAAGCTTTCTTTCTATAACATACATCACAATGTAGCATGGCCTCACTGCTTCAGACTTTAAACTGTACCATATAGTTAACTCACGCTCTTTTTATTAGTTTTTCCAACTCTGCCAAAATCTAAGAGCTCTGTCCTATAGCTAAAATTAGTTTATACTTGGTATGATTCGTATTTATTGCAGAATGTTTTTAGCATTGATATTCGTTGTATTTTCACCCAAGTTGTTCCTTGAGCTTTAACAAAACACCTATATAAAATGTTTTTCTAAGAGTATGTACCCATGCAGAAACTGAGCAATAAAACTGTATGCTGTTTGCACTGTTACAGCATCAATGGTGACAAAAAGTTTGGTTTTGTTTTTTCAAAAAGAAAGGAGTGCTGGTATCCGGGGAGGGCGGGATATAGATCCAAATAAATAAACTAATAAATAAATAAATAATATTTGGAGGTGCATATAATAGCCTGAGAACAAGCCCAGCAAATAAGTTGTTGAAACCTTTCATTGTCTGACTTCCTGTAGAGTTGCCAAGTCCTTGCTTCATCTCTAAATATACTTAGGAGGGGGGGAGTAATGTAAGCAAACACTGTTGTTACTGTTCCGTTAGGAAATAGTAATGATGCAGCTCAGCTGAAACAGCAAAGGGTTTTGACATCAGATGACATGTTAATGATACTTATCCTTATCATGCATCACCTATAGGAAACTGCTTTCACAAGTACTGGGTGGCAAACTTTTTCTTGCACAAACAGCCCCCCAATCTCAAACAACTCCTCACCCATGATAATACAACATCTGATTTGAACATGGACACTGGTGCCAGAGCTTGCAATAAACTCTAATGCCAACTTTGCTAACATATACACCCAGACAACACAATCACTGGACCTAACATCAACTACACCATCTCAGGCTTACTCACTTGCTCTAACATTGTATATGCCATCAAATGCCAACAATACCCTTCAGTTCTCTACATAGGCCAAACTGGTCAAACCCTACGCCAAAGGATAAATGGACACAAATCTGACATCAAGAATCACAAAACTGAGAAACCTGTAGGAAAGCATTTCAGCCTCCCAGAACACTCAGTGGAGTACCTCAAAGTAGCTGTTTTATTGCAAAGGAACTTCAGAAATGGACTGGAATGAGAGACTGCTGAATTACAAGTTATTACAACACTCAGGACAATGGAACCCACAGGGCTTAACAGAGATACCAGCTTCTCTCGCTACACATGCTAAATCACTCAGTTCTCACTCACATCCACAAATCTGAACTTTGTTGGTCTTAAAGGTGCTACAAACTTAGTTCTCACATCTGTTGTTAACTCCTTTATCTATATGCCAATTTATGGTTATTTTACATGTCTTAAGAAAAGTGTTAATCCAATCTTAGCCGTTTGTTCAGTTACTTATGCATCTTAACTCTAACACTTCTTGGCAACTAACCTACTTAAATGTAATATTTGAGGAAATCTTTTTCAATGGATCTAAAGGAGTGTACACTCATGCTAAGTCTCTCAGTTCTTGCTTATACTCAGTCTTGAAGGTCCCACTGGACTCAGTCTTCTCACATCTGTTAACTCTTGTATTTTCTGGCAATTTGTATGCTAATTTACTGCCATTCACAGATCTTACCAACTAATCAGCTCACTTATGCATCTGGATTCTAACTAGCCCTTTCTGGCAACTAACTCCCCCCCCCTTACTATATGTCACGGTTGAGGAAATTCTGTTTCATTGTATCTGAAGAAGTGTGCTTGCACACAAAAGCTTATACCTTGAATAAAACTTTGTTGGTCTTCAAAAGTTTCACTGGACTCAATTCTGCTGCTTCAGACCAACATGGCCACCCATCTGAATCTACTGTCAGCGGTATCTTTCCTACACTGTAAAATTTTGTTTGTTCTGCTCAGCATAGCAATAATATTACTAATAGCATGTTTCAGCAACCAGTTATATCACAGCAACCATGTCCTAATGTACAGTATATTGATAGCACTTCTGAGAGACTTGAGATTGAACAGTATTAGGCTACAATGATTCCTTTGTTCTCTAAATTCAGTTGCTGCTATAAAGAAAAAAAACACACACATACTGGCTCTAGTAAAAGGCTATTATAATGCTACTGTACTGGTCACAGGCGAAATTTTCCAAGAGTTTAAAAAAAGAAAAAAGACTTGTAAATGGATATGTATCAAGAATTCATGTCTGTCCTCTAAAAGTTTCCCTTTATATGGATATGCAGCTATAATACCAAAACTCAATTGCTGATGCTAGTTGATGATCTATAGTAATCCTTTGATGTGAAAATGTGTTTGAGAGTAATTATTCCAAACAATTTGTTACACTTGAATTCAGGTTTGGAAAGGGATGCATTAAACTTTCTGCATTGAACTAATGTGTTTTCTAAATGAACTCACTTTGGATTTTCATACATTGTCAATTATTTGTACTTGTGGAAAAAAGATTGAAGAGGCATTTAGGTGCAATTAGCAAACTTTTATTTAAAAAATCTTTTAAAATGACAAATAGTCTCACTGCCAGGCACTGCAAACAAGATTAAGGCCCACTTCAAAGCAGTAGATCAAGCTATTCATAAGCACCCCCTCCCCAAAACTCTTCAAAAGAAGTGACAGTTTTTGCTATATTGAAAAGAAGCCATCTGAAGTCTAGATCTGAGACGATCAGCTTCTAGCTCACAGAAGAATGAATCATCATCATTCTGAATGATCACATCCTGCAGCTCTTGGATCTCTTTCTCCATCTTTGATCTAAATTCACACTTCACTTTGTTCAGTGTCTGTAAGAAACCATTGGCAGTAAGTCAAGGAGTTGGTTAATTTAGTATTAGTTCTGAAGCTTAATTTAGTATTAGTTCTAAAAGTTGATGAGTCTTACTTTTGCATGTGCGCACTCTCTGGCTTCAATTTGTTTACGTTCTTCTGAAACTGCTTCAGCCAGCATTGAAAACTAAACACAACAGAAGAAGAGTTAATCATGTGCAAGGCAGACTAAGCAATATTCTTGTATTATAGGAATGAATGAGTCTACCTGATCCTTGTAGTAGTTCTCCATGGACTCCAGTTCTGCCTGGTGTTGTCTCATTTGCTCAGCACGTTTATCCTTGGCATACATTCTCAGTTCATGCAGTCTTCGCTTCTGAATTTCCAAACCTTCTTCAAACAGGTTTTTAAATATCTGTCAAACAAAATGACAAACAGTCATAAATAAAAAGTGAGTCCTGTGTTAATAAAACCCTAAGGCATCAAGCCAGAGGGAGGCAACATTCTTATCACATTCTTGCAACATCTTTGCCTCGAACAGCTCTATATGGTTAATAGCAGAAGAAGGTTTTTGTCAGGGGAGATGTGAAAACCTTGGCCCCTACTTCAAAACCAATTGCAAACAACTGGCATTTCCCATCATCAGTGGCACCCCAATTCTTGCAAGGGTGGGGGGGGAGACAACATTCAGTCAAATACTTTAAATCCCAGAACCAAGGCAGAAGCAGAAACTGTCCTAGGGAGGCAGGCAGCTAAACCACAAAGATCTTTAGAGATGTAAGATTAACACAGGGCATGGGGGATGTACATGCACCAGATTTGATTTTGTTTAGACCTTGTTTGGTTTCCCTGCTCCAGCTTGTCTCATCCCTGTCTCTGTTGTACATGATTTTCTCTTCTTACTTCAATAAAGTTTTGTTTTTAAAAATCAGGGGCTACATTACTATCTGTTCTTTCCTCTCTGTTGCTGGAAATTTTAAGGGAGAAAGAGGAGATTTTGTCAAGGCTCCTCCACTATCCTTAACTCTGTAACTATAAGGGTTTTCTGGATGGCTCTCTATTCCAAGTAAGTAAGTTTTCCAAACCAGATGGTGGCAGTCTTAAAGCTGTTGCACCAGTAAAGAAGAACTTTCAGGAGCAGAGGCAGAAGACAGTAACCAGTAGTCACCAACACTGATAGTACTGGAAACAGTTGTTCATTTTCCTTGCCCTCACTAAATTACATCATCAACATGGACTCTCCTTGAGCAACAATGATCAGTGGTAATAAGCTTATCAACTAATTTGGCTAACAATTCTTTAAGACATGATTCAAACAAGGTACCTTGCTGAAAAGCTGCAAGTATGGGAACTTAATTTATTAATTCAATTCTGAAGTTATCACTACCATTCATTCTCTGAATAAAGTTCTTATTCTGTGCTACAGTACCACAATATGTTGTCGAAGGCTTTCACGGCCGGAGTTCATTAGTCACTGTAGATTTTCTGGGTTGTGTAGCCGTGGTCTTGACAGTCTATACTCTACGTTCCAAGACCATGGCCACACAACCCGGAAAATCTACAGCAACAATAACTTAAAAAAATTAACAAGTTTGATCTCAGCTCTTAACCTTCCCATCAGTTAAATGCTGATTTTTCAGAGCTTTAATCTGCAGATTAATGTTAACAACCCTGACATTACTGTGACATTTTTACCTTTGGCTGTAGTTTGTAGATGGAGAACTAAAGTATGTGAAAATCAAAATTATAGGGACTCAGAAGAGACACAGGTATTCAGAATCTCAAGCTGCCATTTACTGATGCGCCACTCCTGTGGCGAAACAATTTAGAAAAGGAGCACTATGAACGCGGAAAGCAACTGTAAATCTACTCATGTGTAAATGAAATTCCTATCCAGAAGGGACCAATTGTGCCACAGATGAGATTAAGAATTTAGATGGGAAAGGGAGAGACAAATATAAAAGACCATCTATTTGAGCATTGCTGTGCAGTTGAAAACTCAAGGATAAAATTATTGGTTCTGCCACAAAGCAATATATAACATTATTTTATAAATTTCTATTGGACTGGGTGATGCAGGATGAAGTGGTGAAGGAAGTAATGATTAAATGGGCACAGAATATCGGGCATAATATACATTTGGAGCAATGGGAAAAAGTTTGGAAAGTCAATATAAAATTTACTAAAGCATCATCTTATAAAGAGAATTGGTATAAAATGTTTTATAGATGGTATATGACACCAGAGAAATTAGCTAAATGGTACCCAAACATGTCAAATCAGTGTTGTAAATCTAAAAGCAAAACCGGTTCATTTTATCATCTGTGGTGGACTTGTGATGTAGTTAAAAAATACTGGATCTCGGTACATGAAATATTACAAAAAATGCTACAGAAAGATATTTTATTTGTACTGGAAATGTTCTTATTAAATATTGTGCCACAGGAGTATACTGTACAAGATACATATATGATTATACAAACTGTAACTACTGCTAGAATTTTGTATGCAAAATATTAGAAGAAAGAAGATGTTCTGAGGAAGGAAGAATTGATATGTAAAATGTTGGATGCAGCAGAAATGGACAAATTAACATTACAGCTGCAGGAAAAACCTGAAAGAGATTTTGAAATCAAGCGGTTGAAATCTGGAGAATGTAGAGTATAGACTCCAGCACTTGTCTGTTTTTTTTAATTCTGTGTTTTATTGCTTTTTCTGTTTCATTGTTCTTTTGTTCTTTTTTCCCATCATTGTTCTCTTTCATTTCTTTCTGTTCACTTTATAAAACCAATAAAATGTGGAGTTGTACACATGCACTGAGAAAGCCGGTAGCTTGCCCGACCTCCCCTTAGAATTATTATCTTAAAAGCTCAAAAATAATGTAATTAGTCCACCTTCAAGGATAACTAAAAGAAGATATTGACGTATGAACTTCTGGAGAACACAGGGATTCCTCTTTGAGATCTCAGAGGGTAAGATAACAATTATTTATTATTACTTTAAGGAGGCAATGCTCAAGCCAAACTCACAGCTCTTATTAGAGTGATTGGAAGATAGTGAGAGTAACAGCCAAGACTATAAAAGAACTTTCAGAGTAACTGGCTGTATTCCAAAATATTGTGACAACGTCCCAGGAACAGATAAAAGCTGAAATTAGGACAGTAAAAGAGACCGTTACAGATTTGGCAGCTGAGCTTAAAGAAACGAAGCAGACGGCAAATGCTGCTATTGAGCTGGCTACAAAAAATAAACAGAAGATAGAACAGCTAATTAGCCAGCTTACTGAGCCATCAGACCAGAACAGAAGAGCAAACCTCATCTTTGCAGGGATTTTGGAAGAGATAAACAATAAGCTTCTAGAAGGAACACTTAGAGAATGGATAGAAGAAAACGGGGTTAAGATGCATCCCCAAGACATTGAAAGAGCTCATAGACTGCAAAGGAGAAGGGAAGGAGGAGCCCCATGAGTCGTTATAATCAAATTTGCAAGAGAAAAGTTACAGCAGGAAGTATATAGGACTTTGAAAAAGAAGAAAGACTTGACCTTCAGAGGGAAAAAGCTTTGGGTGAGAGAGGATTTTTGCCAAGAAACTATTAAGAAGAAAAACCAAATGAGACTCTATGGGCAAAAACTATATGATAACAAAGTGAAATTCTCATGGGGGTATCCAGCTTCCATAATAATATTTACAGATGGCAAGAGGTTGATAGCACAAAACCCTTAGGAAGTAAAAGAACTCTTCAGGCAACTGGGTATCGATACAGAAGACCTGAGAGAACAGGAAGACATGGAGGCAGTGGACAACCCAGGAGAAGGAACCTCAAATAGATACGATAAAAGGCGGAGGACAGACTCTTACGAGGAAACTTCATAAAGGGAAGTATATAAAAGTTCAATGAGCTAACCTTAGGAATAAGATGTAAGGGGAGGTTTGGGGTGCATACACTCTGGAAGGTGGCGAGACGGGATGACGTCTTCATCCAAATTGCTGTCTCAACCACAGGGGAAGGGAGGGATGGGAGGGTCTTTCCTAATAAATAAACCAAATTACCCACAGCCAGGGAGGCCCAAGATTCAAAAAAACAAAGAAAATGGATAGGTCTTTAAGAGTTCTTTCACTGAATGTAAATGGTTTAACATCAAACCTCAAGAGAGACAGATTAACAAAAATGGCTAGAGAACAAAAGATAGATTTGATGTGTCTACAGGAGACAAACACACACACAAAAAAGATAGAAAACCATTAATAAAAGATCCGAAGTGGTAAGTCTTAGCTAGAGGGAATTCCAAGGCCAGGGGAGTAGCAACCTTGATCCACAAGAACTTTAAAGTGGAGGATATCAAAAAGTTAACAGATAAGGAGGGCAGATATCTATTAGTTAAGTTCAAACTGGAAGGCAAACGAATCACTATAGTGAACATTTATGCACCAAACAAAAAGCAAAAGAAATTTCTAACTAAGGTCTTTAAGAAGATTCAACAATTTTCAGAGGGAGAATTAATTGTAGCAGGGGACCTAAATATTGACATAACAAAGAATAAAAGCATTAAGCTAGGAGAATGGGGCCTGAAAGAAGCGCATGAGTTTACAGGCACAACATCTAGACCTACACATATATCCAGTAGGCACAAAACGGTGTCATGCATAGATTATATAATCCTGGAAAATAATAATAATATGTCTATAAAAGAGATTACAGCTTTTCCAATCTGGATATCTGACCACGGTCCCATAAGTATTGAACTGGAGTTAAAACTACCTACAACAAATAGACCCTGGAGATATAATAACTTAATAATGGCAAAAGAAGAAGATAGGAAATATATGACAACACAGATAAGCTACACTTCACGGAAAATAGAGGAATGGTACCCACTAACATACTATGGGATGCTGCTAAAGTGGTAATAAGGGGCCACTGTATAATGAAAGAGAATGGTATAAAAAAAGACAAATCAAACTCCAGGAATTAGAGAAGTTACAAAGGGAACAAATGGAAAATTATAGCCCTATTTTACAGAGCAAAATCAAAGAGATTCAAAAGCAATTGGAAGCATTAGACATAGCAACAATTTGGAAAAAGTAAATTATGGTAAGGAACGACTTCCAGAGGAATAGCATTAACACAGCGAAAAGATTGGCAAACTATTTGAAGATCAAAAAAGCAAAACAGACAGAAGTATAAAAATCAATAATAACACAAAGTCCCAAGGAAATCATTAAGGCTTTTGAGAATTTCTACACAAATTTATATAAGAAAAAGACCACAATAGAGCTTCAGGGGACAACTAGTCTACCCTTGGAGAAAGAAGGGAAAGACATACTAGAGGGCGAGATTATAGTTCAGGAAATAAGAGACGTAATAAAAGAAATTTAAAAAGGCAAATCGCCAGGGCTAGATTGTTTTACAGGCAAATACTACAAAGAAATGATAGAGACTTTAACACCCGAATTGCAGGTAGTATTTAATGAAGTTTTGAAAGGGAAGAAGGTCCCTGATACATGGAGGGAAACAGAAATAATATTGATTCTAAAACCTCAGAAGGATCCAGAAGAAGTAGGTTCGTACAGACCTATAAGTCTCCTAAACCAAGATTACAAGATCTTTGCCAAAATACTGGCAAATAGACTAAAGAAAGTAATTCCGACAATCATAAAAGGGGATCAATATAGGTTCATTAAATGTAGAAATGTAGCATACCCCATTAGAAACATTCTAAATGTCTTTTACCATGGTCAACAAAAGGACTACTAAAATTGGATGTATATAAAGCCTTTGACACCCTTTCACATGAATATTTATGGCAAATAATAAAGAAAATAGGGATAGGGAAAGGATTCCTACAGGCAATTCAGGAGATATATAAAGGAGGGATTGCGAAAGTAAGGGTAAACAATGAGCACTCACAAGCATTTCCCATACAAGGAGGAGTAAGACAAGGATGCCCTTTATCTCCACTTATATTCATAATAGCAATAGAACAATTAGCGGAACGGATTAGAAATTGAGGAAGAATGGAAGGCTATAAGATAGGCAATGAAGAAATGAGGCTCAGTGTATTTGCTGATGATATCATAGTAATCATGACAAACCCTAAGGAAGGAGTTAAAGAGGTTAAGATTATCCTAGAAGACTTTGAAAAGTGTTCAGGGTTAGGAGTTAAAATGGCAAAATCAGAAATCATGTATCTTAATGTAAATAGAGAAGAAGGGCAGGAGATAAATAGGAGCACGAACATAGGACTCGGGATTAAGAAATTTAAATACTTAGGCATAGTTTTGCAAAAAAATATTGACTAAAGGATAATTATGAAAAAAATAGAGAGGGACATCAAAAGATGGAAATATAAAATACTAGGGATATCATCTAGAATAAGAACTGTTAAAAAGTTCTGGGTACCAAAGTTAATGTACCTATTTCAATAGTTGCCACTGGGAGGGATGAAAAAAAAATGAACAATGGAACCGAGTATTAAAAGAGTGGATATTTAACAGTAAAAAATGTAGGTTTTATAAGAGAATAATATACAGTCATAAATCAGAATTAGGATGGGGAACCCCGGACCTAAACCATTATTATGAAGCTTTTCAGCTAAAACCATTATTAGAAATAGCCGAGGAAAAGGCACAGAAGTGGGTTAATTTGGAGAATGAAATCAATTGTAACATAGGTAGATTTGGCATTTTTTCTAAAGTAACAACAAAAGATTTAAAACTAACAATAGGCCGTAGAAGAGCATCATTAGAAATTTGGAAGAAATGGCAACCTTACTGGCTAGGAAAAGTCTCAAGATGGGCATCCCTCGAAGCTATCAACAAGGAAGTGCAAGAAATTAAATGGTGGGAAATGCTAAAAATTAAAGGTTATTACAGAGTGGGCGATATGTTTAGTGTGGAAATCTAAAACCCTTACAGGAAATAACAGAAGAGATAGGCAAACGATATTGGTTAAAAACAGCAGGGCTATATAAGACAGTTAAAATGATCAGCGAAAAGGAAGACCTTTGGACAGACGCACCAATGGAAGTATTATACAAAGAAATGGCCAAGCAGAAAAAGGGACGGGTAGGAAAAATATATAGAAAGATGTTAACAAATAAAGATAAAATAACAGAATACTTACAAAAGAGATGGTGCCATGAAGGTCAGATAACAGAGAGGATGGTTGAAAAAATTATGAAAGGAACAGAAGATATCAAAGTAACCAGATTTAAAGAATGTGAATATAAATTCCTTACAAAATGGTATAAGACACCAGCACAGCTAGCTAATATGATTCCAGGACTGAGTTCGCTATGCTGGCACTGTAAACATTCTAAAGGTTGGTATGCACACATGTGGTGGGAATGTGCAAAAGTAAAGACCTTCTGGAGGGAAATTATTGAAATTATTAGAAAAGTATGCAATATAACACTAACTATAGACTTTAATCTAATGTTGTTAAGTACAATAGGAAGCCCGTTATTGGATGGGACTACTCAAAATCTAGTTAAGGCTATGATACTGGTGGGAAAGGCGGTTATAGCTCTGGTTGGAAAGACAAAAGTAAATGGACAATAGAAATCTGGCACAACTATTTGTTTGACTTTATACAGTCAGATACCGTGGCGTCAATCAACAAGGGAACAACATTGGAAGAAAAAAACGCGGAAATCAAGACCAGATGGAAGACCTACCTAGATTGGATATTGAAAGAAAGAAGAACAGACATTCAGTGGAAGATTAAGACTTTGTGCCCATGGCTGGGGTGAAAAGACTAAGAATAAAAGGGAGGGAGGAATGGGGTGAAATTGTATATAGCTACAAATATTCAATGAAACAGACTAAACAAGCAATAAAATAAAAAGAACATTGTAAAAAAAAAAACAATAAAATGTTGTTTTTTTAAACCAAGTCTAGGTGACAGCTGCTAGAACACAAAAGTACTGCCTGGGAAGTTGTGCAGCTCTTCCAGCTGTGTTGTGGCAGCCCCTGTGTATCCTCAAACCACCTGTCAGAATGCTGCAAAAAGATCATTCCTAGGTACTGGTATGGTGAGGGTGCTGTTCGTGCACTCCTGTGGCTAGGTCCCATGATACAATAATTGAAGAATGCCTGTATCACACAGGAATGTTGCTAGCTTGGAATATGGTCACACAATGGCAGCCTAAGCACATGATTGATTATGGAAAGGTGCTGAATTGCCAACTGTCAGTTATTGGTACCCACAGCTGTAGCCATGCCACCACTGGAGACTTCTAAACACAGACCAAGTTTAAACACAGTGATGCTAATAAGAATCTAGGCTGGCCCTTCTACAGAAAAGTAATTCTGCTCCCTGGGAAGGAAGGGCCCTTTACTTACCCGTTCCTCACGGGTCCTGGCCCTCATCATCTTAGCCCGCAGTTGAATTCTGTAATCTTGGTAGTACTTTTTGGCTCTGATAATTTGCTGATGTCTCTCTCTCATTTTATTTTGGCCACATTTCTGATAATGAATACGTTGCTTGAAATCTTGCTGAAAGAAACAGCAAACAAGTTCCGTTAAAAAGAAAGGAGTTCAGATCACTTACCTAGAATCGCTTGAAAAACAAATACTTGGGATATGGGAATTTCATTCACCCACCCTATAATGGAGCTAGAGCATGAGTAAGCAATTTTTCAAAAGTTCAGTTCTCCTTTTTCTTACCCAGAGAGCTCCAGTCTTGGTGCAGTATGGGTGCAGTGTGGCAGCACGCTCTTTTAATCAGACGAGTGGTTTGGCCAGACCTGACCTGCAGAATTTGTAAGCTACCAAGCTGAACACAGCCCACCCAACCATGTATTGGCCCTGTGCTCAACAACTGACCTGTGTCTGCATGACCAGGCTGGCAGGGAAAAAATCAAAAGATGAGCATGATCCTGGCAGTCAGGGTTGACTTGGTCAATTGCACTTGTCTGGACGAGTCACGCAGTTTGCACCAATCTGCCCGAATCAGTTCTCGCACCTCATAGCTCCTATGCCGTAGGGCCAGGGCCGGGTCACCCAAACATACCAGTCTCTTGTTATGCGCCTGCTCCTTCTTAATGAGCTCAACGAGGAGGTCATGCTTCTTCAGGGCTTCTACTACCTGAAAGGAAGAGGGGGAAAGGCTGTGTTTCCTCTAAGTGTTAACTTCCAGCACACCATCATATCTTATATTCTAATAGTCAAATGTGGTCTCACCAGTAGATACTTATATCTGCAGATCAGCCCACACTGACTAAAAACAGAAATTTCTGCAAACTTGGGGGATTCTCCAGGTCTCCGGAAAAACCTAAAAACATTTAAGAAATACATGGGGGGGGTTAATCCCCCCAAACAAAAGCATTGCTTGCACATGCATAGACACCACACCCACCTCCTGTTCATCTGTCTGTGGGCCTGGGAAGGGGAGCCTTGGAAGGCTGGCAGCAAAGGCCAGAAGTCGTATTGGGTTCATGACAGGGTCAATAATGGAAGCTCATAGGGTGACTACTGTGGAAGCTCATTGGGTGACTTTGAGCCAGGGTTGTTGTGAAGATAAAATGGAGGAGGGAAGAGTAACATAAGCTGCTTTGGGTCCCTACTAGGAAGAAAGATAGAATGTAAATAAAATAATAAATATTCATTGTTGTGGCTTCTGGGACTGCATGTGCACAGGCCAGCCATGGAAACGATTTCCAAAGCTTTCTGGTAGACTAGAAAGGAGCCACAGAGATGCGTATGCGTGTGAAGAAAGCTGCAGTGGGCCCAGTGCAATGATTGTGGGGGTGACAAGGGAAGCCACAGCAGGACTGGCATCAAGGGTCTCGAGCCACACTGGGTTTGCCACTGGCAGCAGTGATGGCGGGGGTAGCTGGGAGCCATACTGGGTCCTGCAGCAGTGGTGACAGTGAGGGGGCCCGGCAACAGTGATGATAAAGGGGTCAAAAGCTGCAGCAGGCAGCAACCAGGGGCAGGGGAGAAGGCTAACAGAAGGAAGAGATCCCCTGCAACTATCACTTCTGTATTTTAATTCTCCATCCAGCTCATCTGAGGATACTTAAATCATATCTGGAGACTGGAGTTCTGAACAGACAAGACAGATCTTCAAACATGAAAAATGTCCCAGAAAAAAGAAATTAAAAGAAAAACATTGGGGTAGGGGTTAGGAAAACCCAAAAATGATAAAAAAGCACCTTTGTCTTTCAGAAATGGATGCCCTCAGTGGCTGTTGCTTGGCAACTACAATAGTTTGGCTAGTGTGTCAGGCTCGGTTTCTGTCAGTCAAAGGCAGGGGGCGGGGCCAGGCCCTTTCCAGGGCTGTGCTGGTTTCTGTGGGAGGATTCATTGCCAGCAACCACTGGATGAACTGATACGATGTGAGTTCCATGACTCACCAAGGCTCAGCTGCTTACTATTGTTCAACAGCAGCCAACCCACAAAAGTCAATGTAGTATAGTGGTTCAAGTTTCAGACTAGGGTCTGGGAGACTCAGGTTAGAATTCTCTCTCTACTGTGGAAGCTCATTGGGTGACTTTGAGCCAGGATTGTTGTGAAGATAAAATGGAGGAGGAAAGAATAACATAAGCTCTTTTGGGTCCCCATTATGGAGAAAGACAGGATGTAAATAAATAATAAATATTCATTGTTGTGGCTTCTGTGCAGTCCCAAATTTTTCTTGCAGAATGAAATATTGTACATAGAAAGTTGCTGGTGTATTACCCGCAAGCGAATGGAGAAATTGAACAATTTAATAGAAGTCTGCAAACAGCTAGACTGGAAGGGAGGGAAGGCATGGACTAGCTTTACTACTGATTTTCTGCAAGTGGAAGACAACATGACATACCACAACACAAAGATTGACAGCAGAATTATTACATGGGAGAGAGATGCATATTAAGTTAAATGTTACTGGATTTTCAAAAATAAGGTCTGATGCATTGTCAGAATCTAACTTGAGAGAAAGAGTTGTTCAGAAGCAAGAGGTGTATAAGGTTTATATGGATAAACACAGAGGTGCTAAGGACATTAAATCAGAATGTTGTTCGTTTGTTAGAGTATGAAGACCTGGGTTCCTACGGAAGGGAGAACATAAATATCTTCTTCGTGGTCTCCGTGCATCACACCCATGGGATTATGCACCTGCGCTGATCCAAAATGGTGATATGCAAAGCTCACAAAGAGATTTCTGCACCTCCCTCCCAGGCATGCATGGGAACCCCACTGCGCATGCCCAAGGATGTGGGGCGCGGACATCCCGCCAGTTCTCTTCTGACCATCGCGCTGTTAACAGGTTGTTTCTGCCGGTCGGTGAAGAAGCGTTCGCTTTTTCCTCTCACGAGGGATTGCTTAAATCGTCCCTTTTTTCTTGCTACGTTTGTTCTATTTCTTTACTAAGGAGAAAAAAAGACTTTTCTTTGAGGGTTGCCACTGCCTCAGGCAGCTTCCGGCTCCCCCCCCTCCCCATATCTCACTCTGAGGTAATTTTTATTTCACCTCATCTGAGGGCTTTTTTCTTTTTGTGCCATTTTATTCTTTTATGGCCGAAAAGTGGGGGTGTTTTAAACGGTGTGTCGGCTGTGGCAGTAAACTTGCCCCTCGTGACAGCCACACACTCTGCATCCTCTGCCTAGGAGAGACTCATCCCCCAGACACTTGCTGCCATTGCGTGAAGTTCTCTAACCAGGCCTGCAAAAACAGGGCCGCGAGGCTTCTTGTGGCACTTTGGGAGTCTGCATTGACCCCCTTGCCTACCGGAGAGAATCTTCGGAATCTCACCAGATGGCACCCCTGTCCACGTCGGAAGGTACATCGGCATCGAATCCCCCTCACCGTCAAACGTCAGCATCGGATGGGGGACCGTCTTCTAAATATTCGACATCAAACTAGGCTTCTTCCGCCTCTACGCTGGCCAAGAAGAAGAAGGAAGAGAAGCACGAGAAAGGAAAGTCTTCTCTTACTGGCACTGTGCGTAAGTCTCAGAGTCTGAGCGGCAACGAAGTGCAAAAGGACTCTTCAGCAGGCGCAACCCAGTGTCGATCACACTCCTGTACCGGAGCTGCCTACGATTGAGTTATTGGACTCACCCACCCAGCAACTGAACCCCTGGTATCAAAGGTCTTTGTTGACACCAGACCAATTTCAGCCTTGCTGTTAGAACTCGAGGAGGTTGTCCTGCGTCGATCTCATAGAGATCATTCCCCATCGGTTGTTGCTTGGGTGAGTGATCGGTCTGGACCAGATTCTCGATACCATCTATCCCAATCCCCCAGACATGAGGAACATTGATATCGATCTGAAGAGTGCCCTGAGTATCATCGTTCCAGACCCAGGCTCTCCTACTCGCCGAGACAGGAGTCGAGACCGCACTCCCCGACCTACTTCAACCCACCTGTGCATCCTCCATGGGACCATCAGCAGCACATGCCTTATTGGTTCACCTCGAATCTGATGTCAACGTCTATGCTGTGGCTCGTGCCTAGACCTCATTTGGAATGGGACTGTGGGTCGCGCCATTCACGCTCTCCCCACCGCAAATCCAAACCTCCAGAAGAACCTCGTCATCCACCGTCTCCTCTCCATTCTGCCCCTGCTTTACCACCGCAAACCGCTCCAATACCGATACCCCTATAGTACCAGTATCACCTTCTAGATATTCCGTCTCCGACTCTGGCACCGATGATTCCGAACGACCCGGGTCACCTGAGGATCCTTCACCAAAGCCTACGGTGACAGACAATCTACCGATCTCTCCTTTGGAGGAACTTTCTTCATACGGAGATTTGGTCAAGAGGATGGTACATTCCCTGGGCCTGTCGATAGTCCAACCCCAACCTTCAGTGTCAGACGCTGTCTTCGATGTCATACAGCTAGATACCTCCACGTTGATTGCCCTCCTCATGTCGACCGTCCTACTACAGGCAGCGAAGTCTCCGTGGGATAAACCATCTTCTGCTCTGGTATCTTCCAGATGTCTTGATCATATGTATCAGATCCAAGAAATGAAGGCTGAATTCCTCCATATCCACCCTAAACCCAACTCCATAGTCATGTCGTCCACCTCAAAAAGTAAACGTACCCTCGCTACTCCTTCCGATAAGGAGAGCAAGAAGTTAGATTCCATTAGTCATCGTTTCTACTCAGCCGGAGCTCTCAGTATCAAGACATCTAATTATATTGCTTGTATGGGCCGTTACCAGTACTCACTCTGGGAGTGCTTTACTGACCTCCTGACCTCAGTGCCTGAGGACAAACGTCAGGAGGCAAGGAAGCTGCAAAAGGAAGGGTTGCTGCTTTCTAAACAAATCATAAATTCTTCAAAACATGCTTTGGACACATTTTCTAAAACAATGTCATCTGCAGTTGCCCTCTGTCGGCATTCCTGGCTTAGCACCACCTTGCTCCCTGCTGACACCAGGGCATACATAGAGGACTTACCGTTCAATGGCCAAGGTCTCTTCCATGTGTCCACTGATTCGACACTCCAGGACATGGATAAGAGCATTAAGGCCTCGAGGTCGCTGGGGGTGTCTGCCCCTTCTAAACCCTTTGTCCTCAATCTTGGTCTCGCTATGGCTCCAGGCGTCCATATGCTAAACCGTCACCAGAGGAAGGCTACAGACCACGTTGGTCTCCACCTGCAAACAGGCAGCAGTACCCGACCAGGCAAAGATACAGTTTGGACAGGTCTGCCAGACCTAAGCAACCCAAACCCAGCAAGCAGGGCCTTTGACTTCCGCCTGTCTATCTCTCCTGATCCTACCCATCTCCATCCCTATCCCCATACCTGGACCACCATTACGTCAGACCAACGGGTCCTTTCCATCTTGGCCAATGGCTATTCCATCGAATTCATGGAACTCCCACCTCTTCCTGTCGTCATCACCACTCCCCCATTGTCGTTCCTCCTCGAAGAAGTTGCCACACTACCATTGAAGGGTGCTATAGAACCCGTGCCTCTAGATCACCAGGGACTCGGTTTTTATTCCCGTTACTTTGTAGTGCCCAAAAGGGACGGCAGGCAGAGCCTGATCCTAGACCTTCGAGGCCTCGACACCTATATACAATACCGGAAATTCAAGATGACATCCCTAACAGTCATTTTGCCTCTCCTGTCCAAGGGTTGCTGGATGGCCACTCTTGACCTCGAAGATGCCTATTTCCATATAACCATCCACCCCTCCCATCGAAAATACCTCCGGTTTGCAATAGGAGGCAGCCGCTACCAATACAGGAGTCTACCGTTTGGCCTCAGCACAGCTCCGCGTGTCTTCACCAAGATGATAGTGGTCATTGTGGCACATCTCCACCTGTGTGGCTTGATGGTGTTCCCGTCTCTGGATGACTGGCTTCTGGTCGCACCTTCCAGAGACCTACTTACTCAATACATCTCCCAAGCCCTCAAGTTCCTTCATTGCCTTGGTCTCCGGGTCAACCACAGAAAGTCACAACTGGTTCCCTCCCAGAGAGTACAGTTCATAGGGGTGATACTATCCAGGGAAGGCAGAGCTTTCCTGCCCCAGGACAAGGCCCTAACCCTGACCGCCCTTGCAGAAAAAGTTTGGCTCCAGGACACATCGTCTGCTTTCCAGTTTCAACACCTTCTGGGTCTGGTGGCAGCTACAACAGCTGTCCTCCACTCTGTGAGACTGCAAATGCATCCAACTCCAGCTCTGATTCATATGACACTTCAGGCCCCTACGGATGTCCCAATCAGTTCGTCTCTCTCCACCACAAGAGGCATGCTACTCCCTTCTCTGGTGGACATGGGCAAACAACCTTACGCAGGGTGTCCTTTTCCATCCCCTCACTCCTGGTCTCACCCTCACAACTGATGCCTCACTGTGGGCCTGGGGAGCCCACCTCAATGGCCTCTCTGTAGGTCACAAGTGAGATGTCTTGACCTCAAGACAATGCATAAACTTTCTGGAACTTTTGGCAATCAAACTGGCCATCCAATGTTTCCAGCCTCTTCTCACAAGAAAATGTGTGACTGTATTGACCGACAATATGATGGCCCTCAGTTACGTCAACAGACAGGGTGGAACGGTCTCCTGCAGTCTCTGCCTCCTGGCTCTGGACCGTTGGTCCTGCTGCATACCTCTGCACATTTTTCCCATTGCCTCACACATGGCTGGCAGTGCCAATGTGCAAGCAGACCTGCTCAGCAGGGGTCTCTTTCAGCGCCATGACTGGGAGCTGAAATTGGACCTACCTACATCCCATATTCAAGAAGTGGGGTACGCCTCACATAGACATGTTCGCCACCCGATACAATGCAAAGTGCAATCTGTTTTGCTGCAGGGGAGCACAAGATCCCAAGGCTTTGGAGACAGGCTCCTTTAACCATGGGACAACGACTTCCTGTACATGTTCCCCCTTCTGCCACTGCTGCTGAGGACGGTCCAAAGACTCATGAGGGTCCACACGAGATGCATTCTGATTGCCCCCTGGTGGCCGAGGCAACCTTGGTTTGCCAACCTCCTTTCGCTGACCAAGTCTCACCATCCTCTCCCACAAATGCCAGATCTGCTCCTGGAGGAGGGAGAAGCTCTTCTGTTCCACGAGGTCTACAAGCTCAAGCTAACAGCTTACCTTGTGGACAACTAACCTGAAGTCACACCACCCGCCCATCCTTCCCCACTGCTGTTGCTTCAGTACTTTTCTCCTGTTATTGTCATGACAGCGGTCAGAAGGAACTGGCGGAATGTCCACGCCCCACCTCCTTGGGCATGCACAGTGGGGTTCCCACGCATGCCTGGGAGGGAGGCGCGAAAATCCCTTTGTGAGCTTTGTATACCACCAATTCAGATCAGCGCAGGTGCATAATCACATGGGTGTGACTGCACAGATGACCACTTGAAGATCACCAGTTACAGGTAAGCAACCTGTTTTTACCTCGCCTCTTAAGACTGTGGAGAAAAAAGGACCATATACCTATAGATCATTGGATGGCTGTGTTATGGAATGCTTCCCATTTGGTACCTGTGTATCCTACTGGGAGTGAAACTGATTCTGAGCCAGATGACTCTTTTTTGTTACCAGTAATCCAAGATGAGATTGTGCCTGATTATGATGGGGTCAATTTAGGTCCTCAGCTGGAACCTTTAGATATGTCTCAAGAGACATTACCATCATCATCATCTCAAGATATACCATCTGCTGTAGCAGTGAAGAAAAAGGAAGCGAGAATGAGATGACAATTTGTTTGGATCAAGGACTATGTTATGGGTTAAGAAAGGCGGGAAACGTGGTATAAGTGTGCATGTTCCTTTAAGAGAACTCTTAATGTAGGAAGTGGGAGTGAATGCAGCTGTAGGAGTGTGTTTTTACTGCTATTTGGTTGAGACTTCAATAAATTGCTTCTTTTGGATTTGACTGCCAGTATTGAGCAAGCATAACAAAAGCACCACTCCTTCACTACAATCTTGTACCTTTAAAGGGAAAAGAGTCTCTACTGAGGCTGTAATGGGTTTGGACCCTGCTACTTGTGCTTATTGATTATGTTTTGGTCACTGATTGGGACTCAAGCTTTCACCTTCCTTACTGGATTTCTAAAGATGTTACATAACAGAGGGATAAGCCCTCATTTGATTTTTTGCATTTCCCTGGTGCTTCATTTAGAAAAGGTTCTTTTTTAATATGCAGCACTTCCAGCCATGGAATGAAGACATTGTCAGTTCTAACCTGTATCCCCTCCAGTCATGAAGTTTCACAAGGTTAGGGTGTCTGATGCCCTGGCCAGGATCAGCTACCAAGAACTGCCTCTTGGTCCTCATGTCGGACAACACTATCCTTACACTTGTTTCTGATGTCAAACATCTGTGCACTCCTTACTTTCCCTGAATGTGACTTTTCTTGGGTTTTGGTCTGCTGGGGACACAACAGTACTTCGTATTGGTCACAGGCTCCAAGGAGGACTGGCCAGCATCTTCACACAACCCATCCTTGTGGGTTGGAAGAGGCTACCACACTCTGTGTTGTTTGCATGCCTGTTCAATGCCACTTTCCGTGTCACAGCTCTCTCCAAAAGAGTGGTGTTTTTCTTTGCCATATTCCTGTGTGTATTTCGGTTGGCAATAGGGGATGCTAAACAATAGGGGGTCTCCGAGGTAAAATCGGGGAGTTGGAATGCTTGGTGTTGGGGGGGAAATAGACATTGTGGGTATTTCAGAAACTTGGTGGGATGAGGAAAATCAGTGGGATACGGTGATTCCTGGTTATAAATTATATCGGAAGGATAGGGGGGAAAGGGTTGAAGGTGGGGTGGCTCTGTATGTCAGAGAGGGTATACCGTCCAGTAAGATTTAGAGGGTAAGAGAATTGGATTCGCTTCTGGAAATGCTATGGGTTGAAATAGTGGGTCCAAAAGGAGGCTTAACAGTGGGAGTTTGTTATCGCCCACCAGATCAAAAGATAGAGGAGGATTATAAAATGATGAATGAATTAAAGATAGCGGCTAGATGAAATAACTGTGTTGTAATAGGCGACTTTAACTACCCACACATTGATTGGGTCAATATGAGTTCTAGTCGGGAAAAAGAGATTGCGTTCTTAGACACTCTCAATGACTGTGCTGTGGAACAGATGGTCACAGATCCTACCAGGGGAGAGGCGATCCTGGAATTGGTCCTAAGTAACAACCAAGACCTGGTGAGAGATGTAAAAGTGATTGCACCACTTGGGAACAGTGACCATAATGTCATTGAGTTTAACATTTGTACAGATAGGGAGTTGCCCAAAAAGACTGATGCAACCACTTTTAACTTTAAAAGGGGTAACTTCTCTGGTATGAGGGGACATGTGAGGAAGAAATTGAAAGGAAGAGTGGAGAAGGTCAAAACCATTGGGGAAGCTTGGAGACTATTTAAAAAGACAATCCTAGAAGCTCAGAAAAAATATATACCGCAGGTTAGGAAAGGTACAAATAGGTATAGAAAAAAGCCTGCATGGTTAACAAATAAAGTAATGGAAGCTGTAAAAAGTAAGAAGGATTCCTTTAAGTGGTGGAAAGCTAGTCTTAGTGAGGTTGATAAAAGGGAACACAGACTATGGCAAATAAAATGCAAGTCTGTGATCAGGCAAGCAAAAAGGGAATATGAGGAGCATATTGCAAAAAACATAAAGACCAACAATAAAACTTTCTTCAAATACATTAGAAGTAGGAAGCCAGCCAGGGAGGCAGTGGGGCCCTTGGATGACCAAGGGATAAAAGGAGTAGTGAAGGATGATAGGGAAATGGCTGAGAAGCTGAATGCATTTTTTGCCTCAGTCTTCACTGTGGAAGAGGAGAAGTGTTTGCCCACTCCAGAAGCACCGATTTCGGGAGGGGGTTTGAAAGACCTGAATCAGATTGCGGTAACAAGAGAGGAAGTCCTCCAACTGATGGACAATTTAAAAACTAATAAATCACCAGGCCCGGATGGCATTCATCCAAGAGTTCTGAAAGAACTCAAATGTGAACTTGTGGATCTCCTGACAAAAATATGTAATCTTTCTTTAAAATCTGCCTCCATTCCTGAGGACTGGAAGGTAGCTAATGTCACTCCCATCTTTAAAAAGGGCTCCAGGGGAGATCCGGGAAATTACAGGCCAGTCAGTCTGACATCGATACCGGGTAAGTTGGTGGAAACTGTTATTAAGGAAAGAATTAGTAGGCACATTGATGAACAAAAACTATTGAGGCAGACTCAGCATGGATTCTGTAAGGGAAGATCTTGTCTCACTAACCTGTTAGTGTTTTTTGAGGGAGTGAACAAACATGTGGACAAGGGGGACCCAATAGATATTATTTACCTTGACTTCCGGAAAGCTTTTGATACAGTTCCTCATCAAAGGCTCCTAAGTAAGCTCAATAGTCATGGGATAAAAGGACAAGTCCTCTTGTGGATCAAAAACTGGCTTATAAATAGGAAACAGAGAGTGAGTATAAATGGGAAACTTTCTCAGTGGAGGGTGGTAAGCAGTGGGGTACCACAGGGATCAGTACTCGGTCCGATGCTTTTTAACTTGTTTATTAATGATTTGGAATTGGGAGTAAGCAGTGATGTGGCTAAATTTGCAGATGACACGAAGTTGTTCAGGGTGGTGAAAACCAGGGAGGAGTGTGAGGCACTCCAAAGGGATCTGTTGAGGATGGGTGAGTGGGTGTCAACGTGGCAAATGGGGTTCAATGTGGCCAAGTGCAAAGTGATGCACATTGGAGCCAAAAATCCTAAATATATATACACGTTGATGGGGTCTGAACTGGCAGAGACGGACCAAGAGAGAGATCTTGGAGTCGTAGTGGATAACTCGATGAAAATGTCTAAACAATGTGTAGCTGCAATAAAGAAGGCCAACACTATGCTGGGGATTATTAGGAAGGGAACTGATAACAAATCAGCCAGTATCATCATGCCCCTGTATAAATTATTGGTGCGACCTCATTTGGAATACTATGTACAGTTCTGGTCACCACATCTCAAAAAGGATATCATAGCATTGGAAAAAGTGCAGAGAAGGGCAACTAGAATGATAAAAGGGTTGCAACACCTTCCCTATGAAGAAAGGTTAAAATGCTTGGGGCTCTTTAGCTTGGAGAAACGACAGCTGAAAGGTGACATGATTGAGGTTTATAAGATTATGAATGGGATTGAGCAGGTTGAGAAAGAAGTACTTTTCTCCCTTTCTCACAATACAAGAACTCGTGAGCACTCTATGAAGTTGCTGAGCAGTCGGGTTAGAACAGATAAAAGGAAATACTTCTTCACCCAAAGAGTGATTAACGTATGGAATTCACTGCCACAGGAGGTGGTGGCAGCTGCAAGCATGGACAGTTTCAAGAGGGAATTAGATAAACATATGGAGCAGAAGTCCACCAGTGGCTATTAGCCACAGGGTATAGATGGGAACTCTCAGTCTGGGGCAGGTGATGCACTCTATTCTTGGTGCTGGAGGGGGCAGCAGTGGGAGGGCTTCTGGTGCCCTGGCCCCACTGCTGGACCTCCTGATGGCACCTGGTATATTTTGGCCGCTGTGTGACAGAGTGTTGGACTAGATGGGCCATTGGCCTGATTCAACATTGGCTTCTCTTATGTTCTTATGTTCTCTTATGTTCTTATGGGGTGTTGGGAGGGTGGATCTCCATAGACTCTTCCTTTAAGGGCTTTACACCCACCTCCATTCAGTGAGTTTGCTAATCTCCCAATGTGGGGCTGCCCAGAAGCCATAACAATGAAAACAGGGTTGCACTTACTTGTAACTGTTGTTCATTATGTGGTCTTCTGTGCAGACACACATCCCTCTCTCCTGCCCCGCTGTGAACTCTCTGGAACCTTAGTTTTTTGGTAGCATGGAGAGGACTGAGAGAGTAGCACCCCTCCTCCTGGTCACATGATTGTTTTGGCGTGAAAGGACCAGAGGGAGAAGGAGCAATCCTAGTCTACTAGAAAGCTTTGGTAACCTTGCCCGTGGTTGGCCTGCACACACACAGTCCGAACATGAGCCTGCACAGAAGACCACTAAGTGAACAATAGTTACAGGTAAGTGCAACTTTGTTTAGCTTAAGATGGGAAAGGAGATTAAAAAGAAGGTTACTTGGTGGCTGGGAAGGAGAAGGGGAAGCAGATGAGGATAATATGGGAGTTGCTAGCTGAGGAAAAGAGGAAGAGGGCTATGGGGGCTTTCAGGGAACAAAAAGAGGAGATAGTTTGGGTGGGAGAAGTGGGATACTTCCCATAAGTCCTTGCAGGTTTCCACTTCTTACAATCTAATGTAGCTCTTTTCAAGAAAACGTCTTATTTCCTCTTTGCCAGGCAGAATTGGATCTATGGCCTCTCTCAGAAATCTTCACATATGGAATAGGAAGTAAATCACTAAAAGGTGACAGTTCTCGGGGAGGGAGACATTTTAGCTCCAGGGAAAGAAAAAAGGAACTGCTTTCTCTTTTTTTACAAGGACAGGAGGAATATGGTTAGCATTTCAACCTCAGTATGTGTGAGCCAGATTTAAGAAGCGACTATGTAGAAAGAAGCTGCTCAAAATCCAAAGCATGGCCTAGGAAAGTTAGAGTGGCTAAGTGAAGAAACCAATCAGGACAGGTCTGGAGATCTCTTTCCCACATATATTATGATAATTTGCTCTAACTGTGAACATGTAACTCACTTCATTTTCGAGTTTCAGCTGAGTCCTGTTGCTGGGAGACTTCAGGAGTTCTATCTGCGCAAGCTGCTGTTGCCACATCTTGTTCATAGTTGGGCGGGAAATGTGCAAATGGGGGAACTCCTCCATTAGAAGAGGTAAGAGGTTGTTCTCCTTGACCTTCACTGCAAGAGAAAACTAGAAGTAAACAACAAGGGCTGGAGAACAAGGTCAGCAGCTCTTCTTAGAGGCAGCCTCTGCCCCACCATTCATGCTGCCTCCACCTTGTGCTGCAGGCCAGTATGTGCTTGTTTCAAAACACCTCCTGCACTTTCAGCTTTCACTCCCAACACTCCAATGTAAAAACTATTAATACAAATATGAAAACCAGTTAAAACACAAAACAAACAAATAGCATAAGACAGCACTAAATTTAGAGGAAGCCGATAAAAGCTTTATCATTTAACTCAGCTCTGGGTTTAGCAGGGCAAAAGCTCCATCTCATGTATATCATTCCCTTCACAACCCCAACACATAGAGCTCTGTGCTGTCTGTCTATTTGGTGCTGGAGGGCTAGGAAATTGTCTGTTAACACCTGCTTAATACTTAACTTTAAACCTTGTATGTAAGATAAATGGATAATTTGTAGCTTACATGAAACTGTGTGACTGCCTTGGGCTGCAGCTAGTAGGTGCTCTTAATAAGGCTGACTAAATGTGTTTCTTTGGGTCCCAAGCAGTTTCCTATAGTCCTATTTTTGACCCCCTTTTTTGTTTTTCAGTGCCATTAGGAAACGCACATTTTTCGACTGAGTTTGTGGCAAATGTTAAGGGTACAGATTTAGACCCCTGATATTAAAGTGCAAAGTCTGAAGTCTATTTTACATAAACATAAAATACTTCTATCAGCTTCAGGCTAAGACCCTCAAGCAGCCTACAAGAAATATGCCCAGATACAATGCTCAGTGAACTGGAAACTATTGCTTTCTTGAACATTATGGAAAACTGGCTTGATATTTTTCTTCTGTTGACTATCTCTGTCATCTTCTTTATGTAAATGAATATTCTAATGCCAGTCTCATGACAAAAATACTGTAATTTTCCTGTGTATAGAAGTAGAGACAGGTCTGTATGCTAAACAGTATACATAGAGTTTTTAAATTACCATTTAAAATTAACATTTTAAAATCGTCTTTGTTAACATAGTTCTGTATTTCAAGATCTGATTTCTAAACAATTGTCATATTTGTTGTTGAGAGTAACATTGGGACATGTTTGGACTTTGCAGCTGGCTGGAAGAAATAAAGCACCATTTGCCAACCTGTCAAAATATTCCCATCTTCAAATCAACTGAAACTGATTTCAGTTTGTTTAAATACAAAAAACTGCAAGAAGCCAATCAGCTTCTCCATAAAACAATGCTCTCTGTTACAAGTTCGTTTTATTCTGTTTTATTATTAACAACCATCAGCCATAAACATTTTCAGAATCATATAATCAAATTATGAAACATGGGTGCATCACTACATTACACTTGTAGTCTGCCACTTCTCTGTTTCTACTGCCATAAGTTCAGACTGTCCTCTTGCGGTGGTATTCCAAAAGTATGTCTGAATCACATTTTCCCTGACATCTGACCCATTTCCCTGACTTTTCAGAAAGTGGCAACTCTGGAAAGCCACTAAGAAAAAGTACCTAAATCATGACGGTCTCTGTTAGGGTCCAAGGTGGGCCACGGCCAGACCTGTGCACCCATGCTTCAGTCTTAGTTAATGATTTATCTTCCCTTACAGAAGACCCCAGCCCACACCTTCAAAAGGTGTCCGGTGTTCTACCAAGTAGAAGCCTGTAGTTCTTACTTGGAGCTGCTTTCTTTGGCTTTACAAATCCTCCTCGTGAAATCCGCTGGCTGAGTTTGAGATTCCTAGGTACTTTTTTTCTAGAGTAAACCTCTGCAGGCCGTGACACACTTGGAGGTTCTTTAAATAAGCTTTCCTTGTATAGTTGTTCCTAGATGTGAATACACATGGATAACTGTTATTCCTATGCAGGGGTCTGTAACAGCAATAAAAGCCTCTGAGCATCTGTACAGTAGAGCAAACAGAGGATGCACAAGCAATATTGAATCAAGGTTCTTGCACTATACAATGTCTTGCTGTCTGTTCATAGCATTAAGATTATAGGCAGATAATACAGACCCAGACAGGGTAAAAAAGTGCCTCTCATTAATAAGTAGGATGCATGCAAGTGTTTGAATGAGGCCAAACATGTAGGATGCTCTAACCCAGGGGTCCTCAAACTTTTTAAACAGGGGGCCAGTTCACTGTCCCTCAGACCGTTGGAGGGCCGCCGTGTTCACCCCCTCCCCCCCACCAGCCTGCTCGCCCCGCCGCCGCGTTGGCTCCCCCCCCCACCAGCCTGCTCGCCCCGCCGCCGCGTTCGCCCCTCCCCCACGACCAGCCTGCTCGCCCCTTCCTCCTCCTCAGCTCCTGGGCACTCTTGCCGCCCAGGGCTGCTGGAGGAAGAAAGAGGCCCTGGGGGCGCTGCTGCTGCGCTCCTCGAGGAGGTGGCTCCGGGCGGGGGGTGGGTGGGCATAAACACTCGGCGGGCCGCATAAATGTCCTCGACGGGCCGCATGTGGCCCGCGGGCCGTAGTTTGAGGACCCCTGCTCTAACCCCTCCCCACTTCTGTTCTGGTCTTTTCCGGTGTTGATAACACTCATTTTCTAGTCAGATTGTTCACAAAAAGCCTACAAAATGGAAGCACTGTTTAAATTATCAGTTGAGCTCCTTGTAGTAGCTCTCCGAAAAATCCTAAAGACATAGATAATAATGCATTACTGGAAAAGTAGGCATATGTTTTAATTTGGTTAAGTACAATCAATACTTCTTGAGAATTTCAGCAGTATTAACAATTTTAAGACAGCACTAAAATTCTGAAATAAAATGCTTAACTACTCACTTTCTCAAGATACCTACTTTTGTGCATTCCAGTGATCCAAAAGTTATAGTCTTGCAAAGAATGCTGCCATGACTTTACTTAATAATTTAGTTCTGTACTGTGTTGCAAATTAAAAGTATCAACTCTTTTGAAAGACAGGGAACCCTTCTCTAGACTCCCAGGAAAACAGATATGAGCACAAAAAATACATATTTTTCTTGTCGAGTTTGTTACTTTATGCTCTCCCTTACCATTTCCTTAGTCTTTGCTTTTTGCTTTGCAAGTTCGATTCTCTCACTAGCCTCATAAGCTTTAAGTTCATCTTCATAGGCTTTCGTCAACAGCTGGAAGGCAAGATAAAGCCTGTTATCATCCATAAGAAAAGAGTGAATAAAAATATTATACTAACAGGTGGACCTCCTGATGATCTCTGGGTTTTGGCCACCATGTGACACTAAGTGTTGGATTGGATGGGCCATTGGCCTGATCCAACATGGCTTCTCTTATGTTCTTATGTAACTTAATTGCACCCAGTACCAAGAGAGAACAGAACTTTATTTGAACATAAGCGAGGCCTTGTCTGGGCCCTGCTAGGCCATAACCAGCCACCACCAGCAACCAACAACACAAGTGAAAAGTGAAACTAAAGCAAAGGCTTTTTAACTTGAGGGATGAACTTAAAATAACCATACTATACAATAAGATAATGTCAACAAATCCACAACTGCCCACAGTATAACAACTAGTATTAAGGAAGCCATTCACAGAAAGAAGCAATATATGTCTACTCATGAGCAATAAGTTGGACAGAAAGTCAGGATTATGCTTGTTCTGAATGCAAATACTGGGAAGTCTAACACAGACAGCACTGACTATTAGTTTATATACTGCCTTTAAACCCCAGAAGTTTTCTAGGCAGAAAACAATCCTTCCTTATATATAATTGAGTTTTGGTCATACCTTATATGGTCAAAATGCGCGCCGGAATCAGTTGGCCCACGGACTTGCCAGTCAGAGACGGAGTCCCTCGCCACTGGCTGCTTAGCCTTCTGGCGTGGCTGTGCGCCCTCCCATTCAGCCATCGCGCAGCCTCACACCCCAGTCTGCTCCAGCCACCGATTGCTTCAAAACACGGGCCTCTTCCCGCCACCCTGGCTGCCCAAGCCCGCCACCGCCGCTCCAGCTGCAGCCGTTGCCTCTGGAGCCCGCCCCCAAAACACCTCCCTTTCTGGCTGCCGATTACCGACGCGATTGGCCCATTCGTGGGGAGCTCGCCACCATGCCCAGCCAGATACAACCAGAAGACCCCGTGTTGGCGGGCGCCCACCTATGGGGGAGCCGCCGTCACTACATCCCCTACAACAGCGCCCTAATCCACTGCCCCGCCTGCCTTCGCGGGGGGGCCAACCCGTGCATCCGAGGCCCGCCACTGACTCCGCCCACAAGCCTCCACGCCCCGCAGTTCAGAGGGTCCTCCGAAATGGGCAACCCCGCCACCGCACACCGCAGGCCCCAAAAGCCTTCAGGGATGGGTGGCCGCGCAGCGCTCCCAAGGCCTGCTGCGGCCTCCCCCACAAAGCCTCCATACCCAGCCTTGGGTGAAGTCCCTCCGAGGCGGCAGCTGCCGCAACCCCCCCCTAGCTCGCCAACGCACTCCTCTGCCCCAGTCTGGCTTCAAGAACTGGGGGGGGGGAGACGCGCCGTGCTTCTGAAAACCCCAGTGACCTCCACCCCGCACGCTACTGGGTGCCAGGCGAGCCGCCGAGGGAGGGAAACACCGCCGCAACGCTTCCCTTGCCTGGAGCACACCGCCCCTCCTCCCTGCGGGAGGGGGCCAGCCCAGCCACCTTGCCCACCCCCAAGGACTCTCCCTAGAGCCCGTTGCCTCGGCCGCAATGGGCTTTCCCCTAGTAGTTTAATAAAGCCAAACTGGTACAGCTACGTGTCTTGAGGACTATTAATCAACAACTGCCACCACCTAGATGTTGTTGCCCACTGGATAGTACCAAACACACACAACACATGAAGAATGTGGTTAAGGCCCAAGACACCCTTGTCTTGTACCCGCCTGAGTTAAGGAGCCTATATGTAAGGAATGAAACGAGCAAAAAACCTACTATCAAACAAAAAAATCCAAGATGCAGTGAACACATTTTCTGAACAGTTCATGCCCCAGCACACCTCCAGAAAAACCATGGTGTTTCTAGGCAAGCATCAGATCAATCCGGCACAAAGATATCCCTAATCCTGGTTCTAAATTAGGAAAAAAAAACCAGGAAGGCTGAGCAACACTCTAGTGCAACAAGCTTCTGTGCAGCCGCTTCAATACTGATATAACGTTGACTGTTTGTGCTACTGGGACCATAGAGAGCTTTCACTTATCTAGGTGCACCTGCAATCCTGTTGCCATTACCTTTGCTCTTCGCTTCCTCTGGTCATGTTCCTTTTGCAAGTGATAACATATTTTTCCTGTTGGCCTTTTTCCATCTCTCCAGAATGCATCTTCCAAGACAGATGACAGCTTGTGGGTAGAAGGTGGTGGGGAAGCTGAAAACGACCGTTGCCTGCTGGGTGTTTTCTTCGGAAGCCAGGTGGCTATGAAATAGATGAGTATTAAATGGACATGTAAAGAGCAACTGGGAAGAAAGATTCTTGCAGACATACTCAGAGCAACAGCGACTTGCTTAATGTGAATACTGCCAAATTCAGAACAGCAAGTGGAAGGACTCTGTTTCAAAGCCTAACCTGCTACACGTCACTGGGACTTCACAGTGCAATACTAAGCAAAAAATTTTTACCAAAATTTTCCTTCAGGGAGCCCATTACACACTGTGGGGGGCCACAATGGAAAAGATTCAGACTCTGATTGACAGTGGGTGGGCCACCTTGAGTGAGGGGAAAAGCCAACAGGTAGAAGGCTGAAGACCACAGTTTGTGCAGGGTAACATAAGCAGATTATCCTTCAAATATATGAGCCCCGAGCATGAAAGGCTTTAAAAGTCATAACCAGCAACTAGAACAGAACTGAGAGACAAACTGGCAGCCAATTAAGTTGTTTCAGAATGGGCAATATATATGCTCCCATTGGCTATTCCCAGCAGTAATTGGGCACCACATTCCAAACCAGCAGCAGTTTCTGGGTTGGCTTCAAAAGTGGCCCAGTGTAGAGCATTTACAGTAATCCAACTGGATCAGCTGAGGCTAAGAAAGGAGAAAGTCGTCAAACCAGATTCAGCTGATAAACGGTGTCAGCCTACATTTAATCCTGCAAGGCTGGGTCCATGGAGCATCCCAAACTGTACTCTGTGTCCAATTTGACAGAAAAGAACAATCAAAGACGATGCTACTCTTTTAACACCAGTTCCAGTTGATGGATAAGAATGGAGTGGGGTCAACTGTGTCAACAGCTGCTGACAGGTCTAAGTATCAATAGGGATGACTGTCCATGTCCAACTTTAAAAGAAGAAGAGAAGAGATTGGATTTATACCCCCCCTTCGCTACCCAAAGGAGTCTCAGAGCGGCTTACAAACTCCTTTCCCTTCCCCCCTCACAACAGACACCCTTTGAGGTAGGTGGGGCTGAGAGAGCTCTGACAGAAACTGCTCTTTTTCAAGAACAGCTGTGCTAGAACTATGGCTTGCTCAAAGTCATCCAGCAGGTGCAAGTGGAGGAGTGGAGAATCAAACCCGGTTCTCTCAGATCAGAGTCCGCACACTTAAACACTACACCAAAAGGAAGATTATCCACTGGTACAACTAGAGCCATCTCAGTTCCAAATCCAGGCTGAAATGAAATGTGTCAAGGGCAGATGTGTCATTCAGGAACCCTGGATGCCGCTCCACCACCATCACACACTCCTTTACCTTGCCCAGAAAAGTTACACTCGAGGCTGGCCTATAACTGGCCACCTCACCCTTAGACAATGAAGGCTTTTTTAAAGCAAAGCAAGGGTCCCCAGAATGGTGCCTGTGGGTGCCATGGCACTTGACAACAGCTTTCATGGCACCCAACTGTTTTTCTAAAGTGGGCGGGACCAGGTGAAGCTTTGGCCCAGAAGGGCTCCTGACTGGCAGTGTAGATTTTTAAAAAGTTACTTTGGCATTGCCACCACAACATAAGGATCTTCACGGTATGAATGAAGGTAAACTGGGTGTATGCACAAAAATGTTTTTAAACAGCATGTTCATTTACAAAAGCATCCAGTTAAAATAGAGCTTCTGCCCGGAATGTTAAATATTTACTATTAGTTACACATGACCTAACTCTCTAACATTTTGGGGTTGGCTGCACCTCCCTGTGTCAGAATTCCAAAGGTGCCTTGCCAGCTCAAAAAGGCTGGAGACCCCTGGTATAGAGTGAGCCCCCTTAGTCAATGAAGCATTAGTGATTTTCTCCAATGGCTCCAATACGTTATCTCAGCATGATTTTAAAAGCCAAGGCACAGATCAAGAGCACAAGTGGTGGCTCTAGCACTCCCAAGGACCCTGCCAGCATCCAAGCAAGACAAGCAGGTGTGCTTCTGACACTCCAAGTACCAGATCTGCTCTCAACTTGGCCAAGTGAGATCAGTTGAGAGAGGTTTTATCAAAGAACCTCACAAAAACATCATGGCAAGGGGCAAAGTTACCACTCTAAACAACTGAGCTGGATGAGATTCTGCTGATGGAATGGCAGTGGAGAAGAAAGCCTTCTTCACTGCCATCACCATCACCTCATGGACCTGTAAATGGGCTCTACAGAGTGCTCTATCTGAATCACCCCAAGCTTCCACCAATGTTGCTGCAATTGCCTTCTTCATATCCCCAAACTGTCTGGTAACCACGGGACCTAACAGAGGATGGAAGAGTGTGCCAAGGAGCATGCCAAGGAGCACCAGCCAGCCCACCATTCCATGCTGCTAAAAGGATCTCTACAGAGTCACCAGGAAGGATCCCCAAATCTACTGCTTTCAGTGATGAGTTTGTCAATATCCAGTCCCAAGCAATAAACCAAATATGAGCCCATAGCTTCCAGATTTCCCACTGAATGATAATAACAATAACAACAACAACAACATCAACAATAGGACAGCAGCCTCTGGCATTGCCTTCCAGGACAGCCCTTGACAGGAGGACTACATTACAAGGCCAGGCCAGCCAGAACAGGCTGGCTGCAGGCCCAGCTGAGCTAGTGTGCGCTTCTAGGTACAGGCAATCAGAGGCCCCAGGATCCTTCACAGTGTCTTCAGCTGGACTCTCCTCAAGCAGGTAGCAACAGGAGGAAAAGAAGACTGGATGGTACAATCTCTCCTGCTAGGGCAACTACAGGCACTCAGCTTGTGTGGCAGGAAGGTCGTCCAGCCAAAAGTTACACACTTCTAAATACACTGAAATTACTGGGATTAGAAGGGTGTCGTTTTTCTCAGGACTGAACAGTAGATGATCTGCTACCCCCATTTCAACATTTATTTCATTTTAGGATGAGATTCAAGCTTTTAGAAGTTCAAGATAATACCATTATAACATTGATTTTTCTTCAAACTCCTTGCTAGCTTAATCTCACTGTGGCCCTTCCATAGCCACAATAATCTTGTAGCAGAAGGAAAAAAATGCACATGCTGAATGATCACTAATACCTCATAAACTTCCAAAGCATTACCTGGTTCTTGCTTTGTGTCGTGGTAATCCATGACACTATCACTATGCTGAGAAAGTCTGTCTTCATCAGTAGATGATTCCCCCCTCCTTCGTTCACTCAAAGCATTCTTTAACATCTGTTTAAAGAGAACAGTCCTATTCATCAGAGCTCATGCTAAAGCAATCTACAGTGGTATTATAGAATGCCCCATTTCTGCTTCAAGTATATACACATTTCTGATTTACTCCCCAAAACTGAAGTCATTAAAATACAGAAACCTATCTACACTGATACACACCCAGAACTTATCCTTTATGGCCCAGTATTAGGATGCATACACAGCATAAGGTATGTAAACTTCAGGGGCTTTGATATAGGTCCATCTTTAAAACAATCAATTCATTTATTACAATCCAAGATCAGCCAACACCAACAGGTTAAAACACAAACAAAACATACAAAAACAAACAAAATAAAAAACTTAACCATGTTAAGCCCTGATTTCGGTAACAGCCAATGGTTAATAAAAAGACTGAAGCATCTGCTTCCTTATCGACTAAGTAACGAATAAATATACACTGCAAGAAACTTTTGTAAATTAATGTGTTCTGTTTATAACTATCATTCTATAAAGTACATTGTGTGCTATTATAACATCCTTGTCAGCAGGGCTCTTTTTGTAGCAGGAACTCCTTTGCATATTAGGTGACATACCCCTAATGTAACCAATCCTCCAAGAGCTTACAGTAGCCCCTATAAGAAGAGCTCTGCAAACTCTTGGAGGATTGACTACATTAGGGGTGTGTCGCCTAATATGCAAAGGAGTTCCTGCTACAAAAAGAGCTCTGCTGTCAGGTACACATATTTAGTACATGCAGTATAATAATAACATTCAGTTCATACAGTTTCACAACTACCAGTCAATTTTGCATCGGTATTTTAAAAGTCAAGCCCCAACGGGAGTTTCCAGAATTACAAGCCCGCTTCTACGCAACGCGGAAAATCTACAGCAACTAATTAAGATTAGCATTGATTTTAAACATAGATTTAGTCAAAATTTGAATGTTATAATCCATGCTTCAGTCTCTAAGAGTCTTTGGTTTCCAAACAAATAGCCACATAAGAAACAAACGTAGGGAGGCCTAAGATTTTCTGAAGAAAGTTAGATTGAATTCTTTCTATTTCCTTATTAATAGCGTGAATCCAGATTGGGATCCCATAAGGCAATTTAGCACAGATTTTATGATTAAAATATGCCAGAACATATTGATTACTCTTAGAATAATAAAAACAGGTAATCCCAGGTACGTCATGATTCACAGATTTTATCACTTCTCTTGATATAATGATATGATAATGTGAAGAGTTTCTGTTTTGAACGAAAGTTTTTCCAAGGATTTGAAAACACACAATTCCAGTAACAGCATTTTATCAAGAAGGGGAAAAAGTTTCATATCTTCTGCACACCTAACTTCCTTCTAGGAGTCCTGAAAACTCAGTCAAACTTGTAGCTAACCCTCATTGAAATAACATGAGTAAGCATAGAAATTAATTGGCAAGCAGGGACTGAAGAGACAGAATTACACCCTCTTTTTAAAAGACCCCCAACTGTTTCTATCCAGGCATTAGTCAAATATGCACCTGCTTAACTTCAGCACCTGCTATAGCTTTAGGTGCAAACACACCATTTACCAGGTTTCCTCATAGTAGAATATTGTGTTGAAAATGTTATCAAAAATAGAAAGTGCTCACTTACTGCATCTAATTCATTCAGCCTACGGGAGAGTTTCTCAGACATCTGTTGTAGCTCTTGGTCTGACAATTTTTCTTTTACCCTGCTGTGGGAAAGAGATACCTCTGCGAGCGAGTCTGTGATGGAGCTTTCATGCTGCCTGAGAAAACAGAACGTGCTTTAATTTACCTGATTTCAGATCTGATTTCAGCAAAACTTGGGGGAGTGGTATATGGCAGCCCCTACATCTTTAGCTACATATCGGGAATACTATTTCTCCAGATGAAGAATGTAAGGAGCATATGTACTTCATTTTCATGAGTGGGCTTGTCTTTCTGAACGAAGTGAAAAACGTACTTTTATTAGCATGTGTCATCAGGTTGTTGATGTCATAATTGGCCTAATTACAGTAACTACATGCAGACTAAAACAAAACACATACCTTTTCCCATTAAACAGGTTTTTTTGCTTAGGTCTTGTGCTTTGTATTGATGGAAACCTTTGTGACCTGTCCTCCTTAATAGACGAAGTTGGTTTATATTGAACATTCTCATCAGTTTCCTTTTAAAGGGGAAAAGAAAATTTGTCACTGAAAAAGCCAAAGATATATTGAACCGAATGCCTACTCTTAGAACTGAGCTGCACAGTGAGTACCACATTATATTGAGCATCTGTTCAATAGGACCAGTATCTTACTAAAGCAGGCTGGGGCATAACAGTTCTTCAAAGGATAACACTTGGTGCAGTGTGGTTAAAATATGTCCAAGTGCCAAACAGCCAGCATCAAAAAATACCAACTCTTTATAAATTAAGCACTCATAATATTGGAAGGGCAATCCTACAATCAGAAAAATGTGACAATCCATTAATGCCCCAAAAGGGTACCAAAACAATATCAAAGTAACCCATGAACTAAACACCTTGGATATTTGAGCTGCAATAAGAGCCAATGTACGTAAGTCCTTAATACTTGGGGCCCCAGTGAGCAACAGCACGCCAAACAAATGGTACTGCAAATTAAGTAAGTAGTGTTATGCTCACCTGAAATAGCTAATGCAGTTTAAACACACCCAGGATAAAAACATCAAATAATACTGAAAGTTTTATGCAACCCCCATAAAAAGAACCTTCTTTACTTTGTTTCCATTGAACACTAATGCTCTAAAGCACCATAAACCCTCTACATTAGCTTCCTCATTCCCAAATGCAGCACAAACTCTTTGCCCTTATCTTCAAAGCTCTTTGGCTTTTACAATTTTCTCTACACCCCCCTGCCTGTGACCTTAATTCCTGCAGTTCCACTGCACTCAGACTTCCAAAGGTCTCCTGATGCTGTACTGTCCTTTGTCCCCATGAGTGACTCCCAAAAAGCCTATATGATACTGCTTTCTATTTCTATAAATCCTTCCTCAAACTCTACCATTGAAGCCTTTGACATAATTTTGATCTTGGTTTCAATAGGGAATGAGGACTAAACACATGTCACAGAACTAAAAGCATATTTTCTGTTTCTCTTTTTCCTCCTTTCTTTGTTGCTTCACCTGAACTGAATGTTTAAATTGTAAGCTTCTTGGAGAAAAGACCTGGCTTCTTTTGTTAGTCTGAAAAGTATGACGCATGCTGAAAGGATAACAACAACAAAACGTTGTTAGCACATTATACACAATGTACTTTGTGCATTTTGTTTCTCCCCCCCGCCCCCCAATTGTAAAAGCATTTGTTTTACTCTAGGTGCTTTTGGGCTCACTGGTGATTCATAAATTTGATAAATAAAAATCTGCACCCAATAGAATAGGAAAGTATCAATTACCTTTCCCACATCACCCAAGCTGTCTTCTGGCGCCAGTTCATCAGCTACATCTAGCTCCTTTATAACAACTTTTGCCCCTGGTTCATCACCTCCAGTTGAAAGATCTGAAAGCAAGAAGCCACACATTAGCTTGACTCTAACGGGTTTCTTGTGTGAACTGATGGACCTTCCACTCATAAGGGCAGGGGCTGAGTGCCCCCTCCAGCTTATGCCTCCCCCTCTGAATTATGCCTTAAAGGGCTGACCTCAATGTAAATTAATATTTCTGCTAACAAGAATATGTGTCTGTGTTAACACTGCACCAGCACACATTCCCAAGTCTGTGCTGAGCCATCTTAATTGTTTCTCCCAAGAAGCCTTGAGAATGGTAGTGCTGAGAGGGAGATGAAAATCTAACAGAATTCTCTGTACCTTTACATAACACCACAACTCAGATTTACTTAGGCAGAAAAATCATGAGCTCAAAGTATGTACTGTAATGTTTTTAAAGCTAGGACATTTCAACAACATATTTTGTAAAAAGCTCAAAACAGTTAAAATTACAAGGACTGCATTTAAAAAAAAGAAAAGTTTCTTTCGCTATCAGAAACCTAAATCCAAGCAGCAGCAAAAACAGTATTTGGAGAAATATTAGACTACTGTTCAATATTAATCCAGGTTTATTCTCACCAGAAGTAAAGATGCCACCTGAAAGTGTTTCAGACATTTGTCCAAGGGGCTCTGCCAGCTGTAAATTACATGAAAAAACACAGTAAGGTTTCTAATCCAGAATTCCTGATGAAACAGGACACCCAACACTGATGCGTATTTGAACTATTGCTAGTTCTCTCGACACAATGCAATTTTACCCTGCTGCAAAAGAAATGCTGACAATTCTAGCAGATATAAGAGAAGATTCATCGTTTACCTCAGAGGATGAAAGTCCCTGAGATTTAGTCAATGCTGGACATTTGTCTGAATTTCTAGTTCCTCTTTCATCTTGGTAAGGGGGCCTGGGAACAGAAGGCTGGTAGGGTGGCTGCAAAGCAACAGCTGAACGAATAGGTTCCCCAAGTTTTTTGGCACTGGAACTCAGCTGCTCACTGGGCAACCTAGCAGTTTTTGCTGATACTTAGAGACAAAAAACAGTTTGGAAGCAGAATTAATTCTCATAATTAATCCCACAGCTAGACAGTTCCTTAAATATTTTGGACGAAAGCAGATTATTTATGGAATTTTCACACACTCGTTAGGACAAGCTCACTGAGGCATTTTTTTTCTCAGATCCTACAGAACAAAACATTGGACACTAATTTCAGCCCTACTTATACACAGTGTTCCCTCTAAGGTGAAAAATTTAGAGTCAAATGACACCTTTAAGACCAACAAAGGTTTGTTCAAGGCATGACCTTTCATGTGCAAAGAACACTTTTTCAAATACAGTGGAATGGGATATACAGCTGATGGGCTGAACAGCTAATTAACATGTAACATGATGAAGACGTTTTAAGCTATGCAAAAACATAATTAAATAACAAGCTAATATTATAAGGTCAACAGTTGTAAAGCAATAAATATGCTAAAATAAATTTGAGATTCTCCATTCACTCTCAGAGCATAGAGATTAGAGAATAGAGCATAGAGAGTGAATGGAGGATTCATACCTTGAATAAACCTTCGTTGCTCTTAAAGGTGCCACTTGACTCTAAATTTGTTCTACTGCTTCAGACCAACACGACTGACTACCTAGATCTACCCTCTAAGGTGAGTTACTGTGAGCTAGCTCACAGTTTTTTAGCCTCTGGCTCACACATTTTTGTCTTAGCTCAGGAAGGATGGCTCCAGAGCAAAGTAATTTATGCAGCTGCCAAATTGCTTGCTCACAACTTTAATGCCAGTAGCTCACTAAGTAGAATTTTAGCTCACAAGACTCCACAGCTTAGAGGGAGCGTTGCTTGCATCTTGGCTGTGACTGGCCCTTCCTAACAGCTGCCCCCACCCTCTTTTTCCTTTAAGTGGGGCTTGAGGAGATTTCATTTAATTATGTCTGTTAAAGTGTGCTTGCACATAAAAGCTTATACTTTGAATGAAACTTGGTTGGTCTTAAAGGTGCCATTGGACTCAAACTTTGTTCTGCTGCTTCACGGCTACCCACCTGAATCTTACTTCAGTGCTTAGTTATGCACATGGACTTGGCCCAAGTGGAACATCATGCTAAAACCTAAAGAACAAAAACCAGGAAACCCAAAAGGCTCGGTTTTCTTCCTTTGGGTAAGAAAGACCAGGACTCATCCTAGAGGCTGATGGATTCTCAAAAAGAGAATATAAATTCTCAGGACACAAGAAGGAATCTCTTTTCTCTTCATTCATCTTCCTTGGATGGGTACAAGCCATGAAGGACTACACATTTATCTAGGGACTCCACCATGGTCATGTGTTGAAGAACAATGGGCAGAAGTGTAACACTGAGTACCAGTGAGGAACTTTTAGATGCTGCAGCTTCAACAATTTCTAGTCTATCCTAATTAAACACTCTGTATCTGAAGAAGTCTGCTTGCACACAAAAGCTTACACCTTGTATAAAATTTTGTTGGTCTTAAAGGTGCCACTGGACTCAGACTTTGTTCTAATTAAATATTGTTTAGGATAACTATAGAGTTAAAGGTTTAAAGGATTGCAGGTTTCCTCCTCTTTATATCCTTGCTCAGCCTGATCCTTGTACAGACCATGCATACTTTTTTATTTTGTTTACTAAACTTTCTTCTAGTTTGAATGCTCAAAGCTTGATCTCTGTAAAAACATCACACCTATCCAGTCATGGTAAAGGAGAGGGGCAGCAGGTGAGCTCTCCGTTCCTAAAATGCTGAAGTCAGGGCTCTTTTGGGGCCGGAGCGTGCCGGAGCAGTGCTCCGGCAGCCCAGGCACTGGGACACGTGGTGGCCGCGGCGATAAGCCCCGCCCCCAGCTCCCCTCCCGGAAGAGCTGCGGCCCAGGGCCGCTGAAGAGGCCCGTGGCTAGCTTCCCGGGCGGTGCTTCAGCGCTGAGGCCCCTGGGCAAGGCCCGTGGCTGGCCTCCCGGGGCCCGCGATCGAGCCGCAGCGGCCCCGGGGAGGCCCGAAGAGGCCCGTGGCCGGCCTCCTGGGGCCCGCGCTCCAGCGCTGAGGCCCCATGGAGGCCCGACAAGGGCCATGGTCTGCCTCCCGGGGCCCGCGCTCCGGCGCTGTGGCCCTACGGAGGCCCGAAGAGGGCCGTGGCTGGCCTCCCGGGGCCCGCACTTTGGCGCTGAGGCCCCACGGAGGCCTGAAGAGGCCCATGGTCAGCCTCCCGGGGCCCGCGCTCCGGCGCTGTGGCCCCACGGAGGCCCATGGTCGGCCTCCTGGGGCCCGCGCTCCAGTGCTGTGGCCCCACGAAGGCCCGAAGAGGCCCGCGGTCGGCCTCCCAGGGCCCGCGCTATGGCGCTGTGGCCCCACGGAGGCCCGAAGAGGGCCATGGTCAGCCTCCCGGGGCCTGCACTCCAGCGCTGAGGCCCCGAGGAGGCCCGAGGCTGGCCTCCCGGGGCCCGCGCTACGGCGCTGAGGCCCCACAGAGGCCCATGGCCGGCCTCCCGGGGCCCGCATTCCGGTGCTGAGGCCCCACGGAAGCCCAAAGAGGCCCGTGGCCGGCCTCGTGGGGCCACGCTCTGGCGCTGGGGCCCCACAGAGGCCCGAAGAGGACCGTGGTCAGCTTCCCGGGGCCGCGCTCTGGCGCTGAGGCCCCACGGAGGCCCGAAGTGGGCTGGGCCGGCCTCCCGGGGCCCGCGCTAGGGCGCTGTGGCCCCACGGAGGCCAGAAGAGGGCCGTGGTCGGCCTCCTGGGGCCCGTGATCGAGCACTGCAGCCCGGGGGAAGGCATAGATGGAGGTAAGTGAGGGATCTGGGTGGGTGGGAGAATCTTCCTCCCTCTCCCCATCTCTTTGCCCTCCTTCTGTCCATCCTTTCCTTCTCTCCTTTCCTTTTCTTTCTTTCCCTTTTCCTTCTCCTTTCCTTCCTCTCTTTCTTTCCCTTCTTCCCTTCTTTTTCTCTTTCCCTCCTTTCATTCTCTCCTTTTCCCCTTTCCCTTCTTCTTTCGTTCTCTTTCTTTCCCTCTCTCTTTTTATCCCCTTTCCTTCTCTTTCCTTCCTTCCTTCTTTCCTTCTCTCTCTTTCCTTCCCCCTTTCCTACTGTGGCCCAACATTCCCCCCACCCCTGTCTGGGAAGGGGAGGCTTTTGAAGATGCCTCCCCCCCTTGCTTCACCTTATGACATCACTTCCGGTGATGTCAGGGGGTGTGGCATATTCTAATGAGCTATTATGCTAATAGCCTAGTAGCTCATTAGCATACTTTATGCTAATGAGCTCCTGCAGGTCTTTTTCTAGGAAAAGACCCCTGGCTGAAGTGCAACAGTTTGTTTCAGTGTTAGCTAATACAACTAAAGCAGGAAACAGACAGAGCTTTTAAATGGCAGCACATGGTGCTAGATGTACAAATCTGCCTAGCATCAGATACTAATTCTGATTTGTTGGTGTTAGTGGTTACTACCCAGAGAAGAGCTGGTAACCCCTTCCCTGGAAGTTGCTGTGTGGACACCTGACATAGTTGTAGTAGGGCTTTTCTGAGCTCCTGAAACCTAAGGGAAGAGAGTCGGCTCTTCTCACATGGTAACAAAACCACTTTCCTTCTCCATGGGATCATCAAACAAAGGTGAAATGAAATCCTTCTTGCATTACTGCCATATTGCCTACTGAAAAAACAACTGAAAGTTTTAAAAAGCCCACTTGTAGAGATGTCCCAGACAAAACTGGACACTCACCTTCAGTTTCTATGACAAATGCTTTTCTGCTGCTGGAGAGTATACTAGATGTTTCTGCAGAAGCTGCAGGCTCTTCAGGCTCAGTAGTCTTCCTTGAGATCCCTTTTGAGGCTGGTAACTCTTTGGGAAATGGAGACAGTTACCAATTCTGCTTTGGAAGCCAAAAACTAATTGGAGTTTATGGGTTCAGATGTTGCAAGTTTTAGTTTGCCCTTACAAAACAGGAAGTAATGGAGGGAATCCAAATTTGACTGGGACAAGTGAAAGGCCAGAACTCAAGCTCTGCTTATTTAACACGAAGCCATGGTTTAGTATTACACATGAGTAGTGCCTTTATATCTTATACCCTGCTGATCCTAGTCTCTAATGATTTTAAATGATCAAGTCAACATTCCTAACAAAGGTTAGATTGACAAGATAGGCAGGCCATAAGGTAGATAGACCGTAAGTTCTATGACACAGCAGAAGCAAAGCATGTTGTACCAAACACTGTACTTGGAAACAGTAAAGGCATCACAATTATTTAAGCATTCTGAAAGAACGTTCAGTATTCATGGTTAGAAAGAATTCAAGCTCAAATGAACACCGGATCTTCTGACTAGAGCCAATTTTTTATTCAGGCTGAAGAAAGAAGGGAAAAAGAATAAAGAAGAAGAAGACAAAGAGATTGGATTTATACCCCGCCCTTCACTTGGAGTCTCAGAGTGGCTTACAAACTCCTTTCCCTTTCCCTCCCCACAACAGACACCCTGTGAGGTACGTGGGGCTGAGAGAGCTCTCCCAGAATAGAACCAGAAAATAACTTCAAGCCAACAAGACTACAATGGATTCTGCCATATAAACTGACAATTCAAACAGTTTCTTTGCAGAAGAGCTGCCCAAATGGATTACTGCTATTCCCATACTGCCTTCTGTAAAAGTTGTAGAATAACTGTGGCAGAAACAATATCCTAGTAAACCTACCATAGTATTCAGAGACTACTGTAGTCTGTGGAAGAAGATTAGCAAATGGCAAATCCTAGGTGGTCTTCAGGACCAGGAGGGTGATGAAAACTACACTGATCAGGCTTTCTCACTCCAAAATCAACTATGCTATTCTTTGGCTTCTAGATTAGTTGATTTGTCATTTATATTGGTTATTTAATAGACTTCTCTATAAATTCTTGTCTTGGACAAGGGTTTTCTCCCTACATATTTTCCTAAGTGTCTGATACAACATATAAGCATGCAACATATACTGGTTAAGTCTAAATGTAATTTTTCTTTGTCTGCCAAATTTGTTTATTTCAAGTAGTAGCTGCTTGTATCAATAAAGAAACCAAACATGTGTCTGTTTTTCTTATTAGTCTCAGATGAATTAAAACAATTTTTCAGTGGCATAGACAAAATTTGTCTTAATCATCAGCGACATTGGTGTAGCTTTCCATGCAGAAACAACCATCATGGAGGTCAAGTGGTCTCCATGGAGTGGCCAGTTCACATTACTCACATTTGACTGCTGCTTTTGCTAGTTTTACTTACCATCATTTCTTAAAGAAAACAAGTATGCTGTGTCACCAAGCTTAATTAGCTCACTTGTAGATTCTGAACCCTCTACCTCCCCTGATGGAATGAAAATGTCTGATGACTGGGAAGACCTAAACAAAAAGAGACTGTGTAAGTTTGTTCATTTGAGCTGACCACTACGTGTTCCTTCTATGTTATAAATGCACAAACCAAACACCAAGGGCCACTTTATCTTTATAAGCTACGTTGCCCCAGAAAAGGATTATTAGCCCAAGTACATTTACAGTGCAGTCCTACACACACTTACTTGAAAACAGACTGAACAGAACCACAGGTACAATTATGTTCTCAATTATATATTCATAAATATTTATACCTATTTCTGACTTGCATTGGGAAGTTTTATTTCATGGTATTGTAAAAAAACTGAAATATTCAGTGTGGAAGAAGAAGAAACAATATTCTCAAATTCGAGACAGAAATGTTTTATAGATGATGAAATACATACAGTTGCAGCAAGCTATGTTATTGAGAGGCTATGTTAGTGAGAGATGGGTCACCTCTTAAGCCAACCAACTGTTATTTAAGTTACAAATATCATTTCAACAAATTACACATGCAACATATATCACATTTTCTTTACTACACCAGAGGAAGTTGTAGCAACATTATCTTAAAAGAAAACATTTTTTTTCAAGGAGGAAGTAAGAACTTCATGAAGTTTGAGTTCTGACTGATATAAGCAAATTGAAACATCATTCAGAACATAAATGTTATTCACAGCTGAAAAGTTAGAATCTTTCAAGATAGGGCAGATACATTTCTCCTAACTTGAGTATCCATCATCCGTACATGGAAGGAGCATCAGCACCATTAAGAAGAATAATGCAGCATCACAGGCTCTGTACTGCTGTTTTTATTTATTTACATTTTTTAAGTGGGAACCCGCAAGAACTTGAGGTAAGCATCTCATTTCCACCTACCTCACTATTTCCTGTTTCCCTGTTTCCAGAAAAACCCCATAGTCTCTCTCCTTTTCCTGCTTCCTTCTCTCCTAGGGTTACCGACCTCCAGGTGGGGCCTAGAGATCTCATGCAATCACAACAGCTCTCCTAGCTACAGAGATCAGTTCCCACCTAGGGTTGCCAGCTCCAGCTTGGGAACTTCCTGGAGATTTGGGGGTGGAGCTTCAGAAAGGTTGAAATTTGGGGAGGGAAGTGACCTCAGCAGGGTATAATGCCACAGAGTGCACCCTCCAAAGCAGCCATTTTCTCCAGGGGAACTGATCTCTGGACAATAGCTGTAATTCCAAGTGATCGCCAGCCCCCACTTGGAGGTTGGCAACCCTAGTTCTCCTGGAGGAAATGGTTTATTTGGAGGAATATACAGTATTACACCCCTCTGAGGTCCCTCCCCTCCTCAAAACCCACCATCCCCAGACTCCACCCCCCCAAATATCTAGGAATTGCCTGACCTGGAGTTAGCAACCCTATCTCCTGCCCCCCTCTCCACTTTCCCAGCCTCATTCTCTCCTATTCAGCCATTCACCAACTCACATTTTATCTGGCGCCTAACTTCAGCTGTATTTATTATTTATTTACTTCATTTATACCCAGCCTTTCTCCACATTGGGGACCCAGGCAGCTTACATTATTCTCCTCTCCTCCTTTTTATCCTCAAAACAGCCCTGTGGGGTAGTGTTAGGCTGAAAGTATGTGACTGGTCCAAAATCACCCAGTGAGCTTCCGCAGCAAGACAGGGATTCAAATCTGGATCTCCCAGTCCTACTCTAAATCATTAACCACTACACTGGCTCTCATACGGTGGCTGCTGTTGAAAAACAGCAAGCAGCTAGGCAGAGTTGAGTTATGCGAATCAGATGGTATCATGTCACCCAGTGTTTGCTGCTGGGCCTTGAGCTGCCAACTTCCAGGTGGGACCTGGAGATCTTCTACAATTACAACTGATCTTCAGACAACAGAGATATATTGCCCTGGAGAAAATGGCTGCTTTGGATGGTGTACTCTATGGCATTATATCCAGCTAAGGCCTCTACCCTCCTCAAACCCTGTCAGACTCCACCACAAAATCTCTGGGAATTTCTCAGCCTGGAGCTGGCAACCCTAGCAGGCCTGGTCCCAATGACTCCTCCCTCAGAAGACAAAATAGGCCTGGAAATGACCCTGCCCAGTCCCCCCGTCTTCCTACTCACTGAAATCCAGCTTGAAATGCTGTGGTTGCCTAGCAACAGCCACTGAGGGGATCTGTTTGTTAAAGCTACAGGTATTTCTTTTATCATTTGGGGTTTTTTTTTAATCCCCCAGTGTATTTTTTATAAAGATTTCAGATTTTTCTGCAAACCAGGGGCATTTTTTAGGTTTGTTGAAAGATCTGTCTTGCCAGTTGACAGCTCCAAAGATTTAAGTATCCTCAGATCTGGCCAACATGCCTATCAGAATATAAAACATTTCAGCTGCTTCATTGTATGAAATGCAGTTAGATCTAGTTTTGTGATAATGACTGCAGTTTGATTTTTGCCGAGATTAATTTTTCATCTGTGAAATTTTAAAACATCTGAACTTTGTGTGATTTTTGACTACATTTACAGAAACTGGTTTACTTACGGAGGCTACAGTCCAGCACATGTGTTCATCTTGATCCTAATCATATTTAATAAGAAATAAGTTCAAGGGAATTTATAATCTAATGAAGTTACAACCTTACCCCATCACAGATGGTAGCTTTGGGGAAGAAAAGGGCACAGCACTGCCACCTTCTACTTCTTCCAGACCAACACTTCGGATCTCATCTTGAGCCTTCTGGTTAACAGTACCTGTTTACAAGCAGACATTATTATGAACTACGCAGACCTCTGCCTGCCACAAACACAAAAATTAAATATCACCTTTGTTCTGTACATGTGCACATACTTGCCAGCATATGACTAATACCTATACAATGTTACTATTTCACTTTGTACTGGAACAGTGGCTTATATATTCCATGATCCATTTACATAAGTAAGGAGTTATGAAGTCAGATTCAGGATCATCATCTTGTATCAGCACTTTCAGCTGTTACATGACAAGTCAGCTTATGTTTAAAGTCAGCTGTTGGTTAACATTTTGAATATTGCTTGTTCATAAGAAATTATATATACTTTTAGGAAATAATTTCTGCTAGAAGAAATGTCTATTAAAAGGGAGCATCAGATTAATGTTTTAAGCTCACAGTTAGAACCAGCAATATTAAAGGGAGACCAAATCAAAAATTGGATACACCATGTTCAGTTGGACAAAAATTGGCTACGCCATGTTTTCAGTTTTGGACCCAGTCAACTGCCCTCTTGAATCTACTTCTGAAATGCTTCAGAATATGTACTGAAGCTTTAGACTTTAATGTAAACCTGCTCCGTTGACACCAGGTCAGTTCTGCTGGGAATATTCAGACCACATTAGAAAAAATGTGCAGACTCCACTGCTAGTTCTGCAATATAGTTTCAGACAGTATAAAACCCCAAGCACCCTGGATCCTGCAAATAGCAGTCAATGGGATGCAGACTGTTTTCACTGCTTCATTTTGTAGGTGTGTTTTTATATTATTAGTATTTGAGGAAAGTTTATGTAGTCTTACACAATTTTTAAAGAACTGAATGCAAGACGTTTTAATGACTCATATTTTTACATTACTTTCTAGTGCCATGTATATATTCTTACATAAAGAAATTCAACAAAAAGTCAACCAAAAGGATAAAGGTTGCATTCACAATCTATTCTTCCATAATAGCCTTACTTGGAGAGAATTCTGTATGTGTGGACTGTGTCACAGTTGCTAATGAGGCAAATGGCTGGCTATTGAAATGGTTGTTCTTGATGTTTTTATGATGTATTGGGTTTTGCTGTTGTTGTTACCTGTTGCTTGGGTCCCAGTTTCCTGGGAGAATGGTAGGCTTACAAATGTTTTAAATAAATGCAATGGAGGAACGTCACATGTGATAAGAACCATGTTGTCTTTTAAACAGCAAAAAAACACCAAATGAAACACAAGCTCTATAAACTCCTAATAAAAGGAAATAAGGATACCTGTTGCAAATCCCAACATCAGTGGCATCAAGATTGTCAAAATATATTAACAGAAGAACAATGGAATTCAATTTGGTCGTCCCCTAGCAACACATCATGCATTTTTAGCATTAGATTTACCTCATTCAAAATACTTAACAGATGGTATATGACACCAGTCATCTTACACAAAATAAAATCCAAAAATATCAAACAAACGTTGGAAAAATTGTGGCGCTACAGCAGACTTTGCTCACCGTTAGTGGGCATGTCCTCGAATAAAAACGTACTGGAGGCAGATATTAAAACAAATTTCATTAATAATTAATGTAAACTTACCTTGTGAACTGGACTCCATCCTTTTCGAGACATGGCGTGCATCTGTAAGTAACAAAAATACAGAAACATTAATTTCTACCTTATTGATGTTAGCAAAAATAACGATTGCACAAAAATGGAAGCAAAAAAATGTCCCTACATTAACAGATTGGGAAAAAAGAATCTGGAATTGCTTCATCTATGGGCGTACTTCATATAACTCCTTGGCTTTGCTGTCAGAAAAATATCAAAAGTGGTTCCAGGCAGTATGGTTCCCTATGATCAATTATTTAGAAAATAGAGAAACAATTCCAAACAACCCGGCCTATAGAAATTTACTGTTCTTTTGATTGCATAGTACTGTATTTGATTATATTAAAATCCAAAATAGCCTTAAAGTTAGCATAATTTCCTGTTTGTATTGAACTTCTAGATTTTAGTTATCTGATCTGGCTAATGAAAACCTGTGATCTTCTTTTCTGTACCCTCATTTAATGTTATCTAGTGTTGAAATAGTTTTTGTATCGCTATTTATTGCCGAACACTGTTGTAACACTATTGGAAAAAATTTAAAAAAATATATATTTTTTTAAAAAGCACAAGTCTTTTTGTTCAGTTTCTACCACAGCATTATGCAATCAGAAGAACATACAAAGAGGCATTTCTGGTAGCTGTTTCACATCTTTGTTAACTTTAGATTGTGGTGCACCTTCAAAAAATTCAAAACCACTTATATGGGAGTCACATACAATCTCCCACTCAGGCACTGATACCCGTATAACTCCTGTTCAGCTTTAATAGCAAAACAGTATTGGGCATCCTCAGGCTGTTCTAGGGGCTCTAAAGAATTCTCTTCTCAAAGCCCTGAGGACAGAACCACACATTGCAAAGAACAGACTGTCAAGCTCCATCCCCTCTTGCTTCACAAATGTCATGATGTTGTGTGTTTCTTTGCATCACAGCACTGGGGAAATTAATATTGTGACATTACAATACAGAGTAAATGGAACTAAGTGTAGTGGGGAAGGGAAGGAATTGAATAGGACTGCTGTCTAGGGCAGCTCTTTGTAACATGCAATTCTATGTTCCCCTTCCAACTGCATTTTGGAACCAGTACAAAACCTCACCATTTGTGATGCAGTGGGTGACCAGGACTTAATGAGTGGTTTAATGTACTTTTCTTATTAGCAATAGTCCTCACCTCCTCCAACCCCTAGGTACAGAAAGATACATATTCCTTTAATAAAGTAAATAAAAACAGAACACTGCCTTGGATCCAATGACCTCCTCCCACTAAGTGTTGAGTCCTTCTGTCCAAGGAGGCCTCCTCACTTAACAGAAGGAAGTCATTAAATCCAACACATTGTATCCCTACAGGACATACCATTTGCTGTATTTTTCCACTCTGTGCCATCCTCAGAAGCAGTCTCACTGATTTCTTCTGTAAGGTACTCAAACAAGCCATCAAATATTTCCAGGAGATTTCTAATCGACTCTCTATCTCCTTTCACAATATTCTCACCTGAATAGAAAGCTTTGTTAATATCTTGGCATAAAAGATAAAATCATAGTGACATGCTGGGCTGGAATAGGTGGTACAATCACACACCTAAAGTGATACAATGAATCCTGTTTAAATTAACATTCCTGATTAATGCAATAGTTTGGTAAAGGGAAAACAGTGAAGACATATCACAGGCAGTTTCACTCCAAATCCTCCAGACTGGTTCGTGGTTTTTTTTTTAATATGGAGGCTCTTAGGAGTGTTAAATCTACACTTACAATCTCTGAAAAATTGAATCAATAGCTGTCTATCAAACACACTGAGTTAAAGGTAGCTTTTCAATGCAACCACGAGGAAAGTGTCTTTAAGTCATTCATTATAAATATGATACCATAGATAGTATTCAATGTCAATACAGACAGCAAAGGATCAGTAAGTGATCAGAGGGATTGGGAACCAGTTTCTGGCTTCAGCAGATGCCACTCTGAATATTACTGGGGAGCACTATCCACTGCGCCCACCTGGGTGATCTTATATACACTTACTTTATGCTCTTTAACTACCTGAACTCTGCAGTTAGCTCAGTTCTCAAATAATTTTCTCTATATAAACACGGACATTTCCTCTTCATCTTGAGAAAATAAACTGTTCACCCCAGAAAGTAGCAGCCTTTGCTTTGGGAACATTCTGGGCCTTTAGTTGTCTCTAAACCAAATAAGGACTCGTGTGCAAAAAGCTGCATAGACTGCAATAAGCCAAATATCTAGATTCTTAGTTTCTTTGTGCTTCGGAGTGGGCGGGATAGGGACAATTGAGGAGAGTTATGCAATACAAGGGAAGGAGCAGAAGTGAAACAGAAGGGAGGGCAATGAATATTGTAATACCTTAAAAACTAAATAAATTATTATTGTATAAGATATTGTATGCCAGAATCAATGTTACCTTTAGTTGGCAGACACACACACACAGAGGAAAAGGGGGGGGCATTATTACAAGGCCTCAGTCTATTCAAGCACAAATGAAATTGAAATGCAGACAAAAGAATGAGAATACAATCAGAGTGGGTGTCACCTATTTGCACTTGATGGTGAATTGACATATGTCTACCATTCATCTTGCCTCGTCAGTTATCACCACTTGGGAACAATTCACTGCACTTGCTGCTAGTGGTCTTCAGAAAACTTTGACTGTTTCCTAAGATAAAAGCTGCACCCCAAAATACCATTACCTTGCATGTGCAGCTGTCAGTAACTATAGCAGAGTTGCCAGGTCAATATTTCCAAAATTACTCAACATAACTGGCTTGTCTTTGAAACTGGTAGCTTAGCTTTCAAAGCTGTGGTTTTAAAACCCATAAAGCAGTTTAAGTCTTATTCCTCCAAAATAGCTGCAGCAAAAATTCTTCATGGATTGTAATGGGGCCACTTGAGGATAAACATTTGGCTGCTTGAAACTTCACCTGCTTTTTCTGATGTTCAACAGGTCTTGCACCCAAGTGTAAGAACAGAGGCTTAAAAACCATTGCATAAGCTTTCTGTATGCTGTAGATTCAGAATGATATTAATGCATAATGAAACAAAATCTTGCTGGCTTCAGCCATACAAACTCCCATTTACTGTAATCAGCAAGAGGTGCAAGGTTGGGCCTCAAGAATATTTTGTCCATTAACCAACAAGGTATTGAATGTTAAGTTCTGAGTACCCACCAGTTATATGTGACAGGCTGATCTGCAAGTAGTCCAGTGCCAAAGAATCTATGATTGCCTGCACATTGTGAGCATCATCTTCTTGGCATCTTGGTTCGGCTATTAAATCTATAAAATAATGGAACTGCATCATTCTATCTTTACACAGGAGAATACATAGTTTAAGCCCAAGAAAATACCAACTTCTTATGCTATCCAAGTCAGAACAAGTCTGCAAATATCTTTTCACATCAATTAGCTTGGATAAAGACTTATTTTTAAGTTCTGGTAACATCCTTTGTATTTAATTAAAAGAACTGGGCTTTTTAAATGCAATTATTTCTTAGGAATGTTATTATAAAAAGTCCTTGGAATTAGAATTATGTTGCTCATTTATGCCCAACTGCAGTCCTATACAAAACTGAAGTCCTATACAGTTGCTATACAAAAAGGAGTCTTAGTGGACCTTCAACATAAACAAGTCTAAAATGGAACAAGTTTCCATAGACTAGATCCCACTAAATCATGTCACAATAAATCTGTTAGCAAATGAAGGTGCTACAAGACACAGTTATCCCTCTGCAGTATTTTGTACAAGCACATATACAGATTTTTTAAAATTCCCCAGACAATCAAGACATTGCATCATGCAAGCAGTCTTACCCGGAACTTTCTCTCCCAGCACTGACTCATAAAGAGAAATAAACACTTTAGCTCCGCAGTCGAAAAGATCGGTAACATGCAGGTCTATGTTACATTTTGACAGAAGACTGTTTGCCACATTGACCCATTCTGTCAAAATAAAAAGTTAAAGTGTTATGGCTTCCCAGAAAAGTACAGAATCCGTTTGCACATAAAAGGATGCAGTACCCCCTACCAAGGACTTTTTAATCTGTACAGATAACAGAAATCTGTTTTGTTTTCTAGACAAATGAATGAAGATTCCAGTGCTGAGACTTCTCAGGGATTACAGTTATCTCTCTGTACTCCAGCAGGTAAATAAATTGGCAGACTTATTTCTTCAAAATCAAGCCGGCATCCCTTGATGCATCAATGTAGCCACTGTTCTTCTTGGAAAAATAGCATTTAGGGGCCAAAAGCAGCTGTAGTCAGTACCTTGTGCTCTGCCAGGGCTTGGGGGGGGGTATGTCGAGAGGGCTCAATTTACTGATTCATGGGTTCCCATGTTCTACGCCATGTTTTTTGACAGCATAATTTTCCACTGTTTTGGAGGGGTGTTCTAGGCTGGGGCAAGTTAGGGAGCCAACCAAATCCTGCTATGCCCCTGGATCTGCCCCTTTCCTCACTAGTACAGCAATTTGTGCCAGTGTCTCTAGGAGGCATTTCCATATAGGTGGCTGGCTGGGAAACAGCACCACTGTAAGTATATTTAATGTTATATTAAGCAGAGGGACATAATTCAGTATAAATAACTGTTTTATGCAATGACAAATACCTAGGGTTGCCAAGTGCAACTTCGGAAATATCTGAGGACTTTGGGGGTGGAGCCAGGAGACTTTGGGGGCGGAGCCGGGAGACTTTTGTGATGTCACTTCCTGTGATGTCACTTCCAGGTCAAACGGCAGGTAATGTCACTTCTCAAGCTCCACCCTTTCTGATGATGTTCACTTCCAGCACACTGCACCAAACTACACTTCTGTCACGTGGCTCTTCCCTAATGATTGTGGCTCCCAAGAACAGGTTAGAGATGACAGCTTGGGAGGCACCCACACAGCAGCCCTGCCTACATAACACCATGTCATGGACTCAGATAGCTCAGGTTAGTCTGATCTCATCAGATTTTGGAAGCTAATCAGGGTCAGCTCTGGTCTGTAGTTGGATGGGAGACCATAAAGGAAGCCCAGAGTTGCTATGCGGAGGCAGGCAATGGTAAACCACCTTTGAATGTCTCTTGCCTTGAAAATCCTACATGGTTACCATGTGTTGGCTATGGAACTAGTTTTAAAATTGTGAGCAGACAGACTTTGTTTTTTTAAATAAATTATAGAAACTATTCAAATATAATCTCTCTTCCTTTAAGAAAGAAAGACCGACCAGACAAAGTTGGAGAGGATAAATAGGCAGTTTAGTCTTCAGTAGCAATGATCAATTTCAGCAGAAAATGGGGATCAGGCAGTTGTTCCAAACAATTCATAGAAAAGATGGACTTTAAGGAATCATCTGGAAGAGGTGACAGAAGTGGCATTCTGTGTGTGAGCTGAAGGCATTTTGCACCAAAAGAAAAAAAAATGGACTGAGAGAGAAAGAGAGAGAGATAGAAAGCAAACACAGAAAGAGAGAAAAAGAGAAAAAAGACAAAGTAAGAAAAAGAAAGGAAGACAGAAAAACAGAGAGAAAGAGAGAAAAAGAGAAAGGAAGGGAGAGGTAGAAAAAAGATGGGAAGAGAGGAGTGAAAGAGAAATAAAAATGAAAGGAAGGAAAGAAGGAAGATAGAAAGACAGGCAGGCAGAAAAATGATAGAAGGAAGACAGAAAGAAGCAATTCAATCCTTCCCACTTTTGGGGAGGGGGGAGAACGGAGCTCTGAAATGACTGCCTGCGCTTTTAAAAGGAGCAAGGGGACCTGTGCTGCCGGGCTGCTGGCTGTAAAGAGCAGGCAGCCACTGCAAGCCTCCCTTCGATCCTTCCCACTTAGGTGGCAGGGGGGATGGGGACGGAGCTCTGAAATGACTGCCTGCTGGAGGAAAAATGGAAGGAAAACCCAACAAGACCATGAGGCAGAGCCCTGGGCCAGCCCAAACCTTACTTTCCTGGACCCTCGACTCTTCTGGACTCTGAGAACTGCTCAGGCTGCTCCTGCTGCAAACAACAGGGGTAGGACTGGAAGGAGGAAAATCACTCAGCAGCGCACACTAGAGGGAAGTGGAACTGACGATCTAGCCCTCGTCTCTATGGCTTTCATAGCCATAGAGACTTGGAGGACTAAAATGCCAGAGCGTCACTCTTCTGACTGCCATTTTGTCCCCCGGTACCGGATTTCAAAAAAGCGGGTAAGGGGGGTCAAAATCGGGGGTTCCCCCGCCCCCAGCGGGGGCTTGCCAAGACTACAAATACCTTAGGAATCTTATAAGGTTATATACCTTAGGAATCTTATATTCTTTCCCCACAGTGTATGATAGAAACTAGACATTACATTTAATTTTTGATCATCAGTTCTGGTTTCCTTTCATTCAATTTATATCCAGATATTATAATAAACTGAACTACTATACTTCAACTTGATATGTTGGAAATTAAAACAGACTCCTCCATTGTTCCAATATCTTCAAATATGGAATTTATCATCATATTTTGACAGTGGGGAATTAACAGAAAAACCTTTGGCGGCATCTTAGGAAAACTAAAGTTCTGCTGTCTTTTGTTATAAGCAGAAATAGAAAGTAAAGAAGTAGTCCAAAGGGGGGAATACACAGAAACAGTATTGCACTGAAGAGTTACCTCACTAAATTTGGAATGTTGTCTTTGTTCATTAAAAATACCTAGCTTTAGGGAAGGCACAAAAAATATGAACAAAGTTAGGATATTTTATTAAAATTAGAATACATTTTTACAATACTGAAATAGATACTCTTATCAGAGTGCTTTTACTTATATATTAATACTTTGATGTAGCTTTAGAATTTAGTTTTCAAGGTCATTGAAAAATATAAACTTGTTATTTTATTAACAGTATTGTGTGTAATTCTTGTAACCAAATCACTGTAGAATAGTAATTACTAAATTTAACCTGGCAAGCAAATTCTTGAAACTGATCCTGAACCAATGCATTTTTCTTACAGCATTATGCAGCCTATCGTGACAAAATCTCTAAAGCACTAGCTTGGTATTTAATATATTTCAGTCAGGTTTAGCTAGCAGAAGAAGCTCAAGGATCATATTCGCTGCATGACCTCACTGACAATTAAGGACACTGTTGTTTTTCTCTTGCTTTTTTAATTATCTGATTAGTATTTCATAACTTGTTTTGTTGCTTGGTGGAATTTACTACAAAGACAAATAAAAGAGCTTATCACACATTTTCTGCATTCATATAAATGCAATAATTTTAGAGGTATAGCTATGCTTGGCCGTAGCTAAACAACAAGTAAAAAATTCTGATTATACCTTAGAAATTCAAGAAGTTCTTGAAGACTAAAAAACTATAGCATTTTTTTTCTTATGCTAGAATAAAAAAACTATTAGACTGTTAGATGCCACAAGATTTCTTGTATATGGAATAGTTCTTAAGCCAACCATTGGCAAGAACCAGATTTGACAGGAACCCTTTTTCATCTTTATTTTGCTTGACTGTAAAACCTTATGGTAGGGTCAATGTAAGTTTTGTACAATTACATGTAGAACTGAAGGTCCTACTGAAACTCTGAAGTAGCAAAAGAGAACAAACCATGTTTTTATGAATGAGAACAGTTGTAAAACCACTTGGAACATTGTAGCTTATTATGTAAATACTTCTGTTGGAGCCATTTAGGTGATATGACCTAGTTTTGCAGTGCCAAATTTGGTAGACCTAGAGGCACATTTCATGAGATGTTTCTATAATGACACTGATCTAAGGCTATTTAACAATTTGGAATGTACCTTATTCATAAAAGTCTGAACTAAGATAACTTGTCAAGTTACTGTTGCATACTGAGGACATATGTAAACAGAACCTTAAAATAAAGGACATGAAGCCAATTCTCCCCATTCACATAACTTTCTTTTTAAAAACCCAAGAAAACAGACAAGGGGGGGGGGGACTCAAAATCCAGCAACAAAATAGTTGTTTTTTAAAAAACGGAGAGGATACATAAAATAGACACAAAAATGTAACAGTAGCATCAGATCTGCCCATAAATTTCTAAAAAAGGTTTCCAAATATCTAAAAGTAAGACCATACACTGTCATCTATATGCCATACATTCAAGTGTTGACAGAGTTCTAAGGTCCTCAGTTCATCAATTTTCTGAAGGTGGGGCATTCATCTTTCCAATGTTGTAATATGAGTCTTTTAGCCGTAGTAAGGGCATGGAAGGTCCATTTTTGTTGATCATTGATTAGCCTCCAAGAGACAGGCAGATAGTTTAAAAGTACATAAGCATCCTCAAAAAACAATAAACATTCTAATACAAAGCTGATATTCTTATCAGGAAAAATTGAATGAGCGGGCACACAAAATGCATATGTTTAAGGGACACATTCTGTTACAATGTGAGTGCCACTGGACTCAGACAATGCCAACAGTTAGGCACTTTACTCACTCCTTTGCTACAGAGTCACTGTGGTGCTCAGTATATCCTAAACATGATCTGTTGCTGAATAAGTCACTAGCCTGATCACATCAGATCTCAGAAGCTTAAGCAGGGTTGGCCTTGGTTAGTAACTGGATAGGAGACCACCAAGGAATACCAGGGCAAATTGCCTCTGAATGTCTCTTGCCTTTAAAACCCTATGGGGTTACCATAAATTGGCCTGTGACTTCATGTCACAACTTAAAATCCATGGAAAGCAGGCATAAACTTTAAGGCCATATCCCATTGCTTTGGCAAAACAGGGCAATCCACTTCCTTGTTCCATTAATTCCTGAGACTCTACATATCGCATTTATTAATTGACATAAAATACTGAGAAAAGACTTAAAAGGAAGGGAGGGATGGTAGTTGCCACCCTTGCCTCAGCAGAGCCCTGAGCACCTGGCTCCTAACTTCATCAGCACTGAGAGAACCCTGCCATCTTCTGCAAGGAGGAGAGAAGAATAGCAGAATCAACGCTTCTTCCTTACGGTCTTTATAGCCTCTGTGTATTACTGAGTGGTTATCTGGTTAATTATTTATTGCCCCTTTGGTACCTTTCATTTATAGTCTGCTCAAATCACTGAATGTTTAGTACAGATTAGTATAGATATAACATACCCACTGGGTAAAAACAGCTTTACTTATAATCCATCCACGTCACTGAGATACTGGATTGTGTGTGATTTGTTCTATTAAGAACATCTTCACTTATTAGAATAGTGGGTGAATTGTAGTGCTTTTTTCAGATCTATGTTCTAGTGTGCCCCCTTCTGTCTTCAAATGCTAGGATTTAAATTTGGTTAAGTGAGATATCTCCTGCCAACCTAGCAGTTCGAAAGCAAGAAATTGCAAGTAGATAAATAGGTACCACTTTGGTGGGAAGGTAACAGTGTTCCGTGCACCTTGGTGTTTAGTCATGCCGGCCACATGACCACGGAAATGTCTTTGGACAGCGCTGGCTCTTCGGCTTTGGAACGGAGATGAGCACCGCAACCCTAGAGTCGGATTCAACTGGCTTTCGAGCAAGGGAATCTTTACCTTTACCTTTACCTTTAAGTGAGATATATATTTAAGAAAAAAGCAAAAATTAAGGATTATTAAAGATTTAATTTAATTATGAATAAGATGGTGGAACTAGAGGCAAAAAGAGGAGATAGTATGCAGTTAACAAAGGAACCAGGAGAAAAACAAGCCCAGTTGGAGGACAGAATTGAATTTGTTGAGCAGAGTTTAGAGAAAGAGGCAGTCGATTTAAAGGACTGGGTTCCTGAATGGGCCCCACTTGAAGCTAAACTGGAGGTATACAATGAAAGCTGAAAGCCTAAGTTTCAAGGCCTACCAGAAAATATTGAAAGGAAAGAACTTGTGTGCTTTTGGGAAGACGTACTAAAAGGGTTTTTGGGTATAGATCATTGTGCAGCAATAGGCACAGGAATAGCAAAAAAAACCTTGGGAAACCATGGGATGTATTAGCTACATTCATTATGTTGAGAACTAAGGATGCAATTTTGCATAATATGTGGAATGGAAAGCTTCCTGTAGACAGTCATGAATTACAGATTCTAAATGACCTTCATCCTGACACTCTGTCCAAAAGGTGTCATCTTCAGTTTTTAACTAGTAAATTAAGATCTTTAAGAATCCAATATAGTTGGTGTATTCCCTTTAGTGTAAATGTTTTTTTAATAGGATCCGACTGGCTTTCGAGCAAGGGAAACCTTTACCTTTACTTATTTCATACCACAGAGAAAGCACAGCAGTATCTTAAAGGTTTAGAGGAGAAGGTTCCTCAAGTATCTGGAGTACATAAGTTGTGATATTTGGTATTATATTTGTTTATAGAGAGCCACTTAGTTGTAATCAGGTAGCTGTATACTTACTAAATAAAGATGAGTGATTTTATTAATAGTACAATATTAAAGGACTTAATTCACCTGTCAAATGAAGTAAAGCTACATGCTTGATTGAGAGAGAGAAAGCAGATGTATTATTCCTTCAAGAGACTCATATAAAAAAAGGCAACCAGATTTTTACATTATTAATGGAACAACTAGAAAACTAAAACTAGAAAACTTTTTGGAAGGAGAGATTATATGAGGAGGAGATGGTGTTCCAGATGCAAAACTCAATAAGTCATCTAATAATCAAACTACGAGATCGTTGCCTAAAGCTTTTCTGTGTGCAGTCAAAGAAATACATTTGAAGTTTGGAGGCTTTTCCATCCAGGGCAAAGACTATACATTTTATTCCACACTACACGTGTTCGAGACTAGACTTCTATATTGTCTTGACAGAAATTATGCCTCAGATCCATAAGGTGGTTATAGGTCCCATGATTTTTGCTGATCATGCACCTGTGCAGGGGTCATTTTGTAGAAAAAGAGGTTCAGAAGCTCATTAGCATAACTTATTTGCATATGCCACACACCCTGACATCACTGGAAGTGTGTCAGAAGGCAACACCCACTGCTCAGTCTCCACTGGACTGTTTTGGATTGCTAGCTATGGGGGAAACGCACAAATCTGCCCTCAGAGAGGAGGGAGAGCTTGTACCTGAATAAACCTTGGTCTTAAGAGTGCCACTGGACTCTTTTGAATGGCTGGTAAGTGCAGGAAAGTGTGTGGCTGCTTGTGGGTCGAGGAGGGCAGAGCGGAGGATGTGCATGGCCTCGAACAGGTAGGGGGCCAGAGTGGTGGCATGGCAGAGGTGCAGAAGGAGGCCGAGTAGGCACAGGAGGCCGGGGCGGAGCTCCTCGCAGGCCTCACGGGAGTAGCTGGGGCCCACCTTGCAGAGGCGCTGCGTAAGAGCCGGCATGAGGACAGGCATAGCATGGGCAGGCTGGCTGCCATGGCCCAGGCAGTGCTAAAGCAGCTTGAGGGCCAGCTCGCGGCAGCACTCTCCTGGGTTGGCCAGCAGGCTGGGAAAGGTGAGGGGGGGCTGCTGGGAGCAAGGGGTTGGGCTTGCTGCTTCACTCCTGTGCACTCCTGCAGGAAATGAGCCCTGCCTGTGACCATCTCCTGGTCATACGATTGCAAGGCAAGTATTAGAGGAGTTGGAGTCTAGTAGCATGGTTACTGAACTGGGAAGAGGTTCAAGTTGATGTGGGTAAATAAATTCAAAAATTTTTGGAATTCAATATACCTTCCCCACTCAGATAGCCTATTGTCTAGGACAATTTCAAAGGTTATATAAGAGGGTGCTTTTTAAAAAAAGTTAGAAATCTCTAGTCAGAATAAAGACAAAGAGAATCAGTTAATATGGCAGACTGGAGATCCTGAGGTGGAACATAAAGGATTTCTTTCAGATCAAGTATATGAGAGGCTGTTATATCTTAAGCTGCAGTTAGAAATGTAGAGGTCTGCAGAGTTAGAAAGAATAATGGGATATACCAGGCAATGGCAGTTTGAATTAGGGAACAAACCTCAAAAGTTTCCACTAAACTACTGAAAAATGTGCAAAAGAAGAATAATATAACAAGAATAGTAGTGAATAATCAGCAATGTATTAGGTCAGAAGTTATTGTGCATCAATTTAAGGTTTATTATGAGGTTCTACATACTTCAGGCAATCCAAGTGAACTAAACATACAAGATTGTTTATCAAAAGTCAGCATAACAAAGGAAAAAGGGGAAAACAGACTCAACCCAAAATTACTGAGAATGCTACAAAGGTCCAGATGATGTCTCCTCTTATCTACCTACCTCACTATTGGAACCAAAATGGATATGGTATCTAAAACTAGTTTCCTTGGCTTTCCTTGACTTTCTGAGGCCTTCCTGAACCCAGAGATAGAGCTGGGGAGGGATTGCGGGTGAATATATCAGGTCAGTTCTAGCCAGTTCTAGATGGGCCCACATCACATACATGGTATTCTCGCATGTCAAGTGCGTCAATCAATCCAGTACCAGTTATTGGTCCAAGTCAGGTATATATCTTTGGATTACCAAGGCTTGGGGCTGCTCATCAATGCCCAGGGGCCATGGTGTTAGTTGCCAGAATATATTCCTTATTGTCTGTGTGTACACTGGGGACTTTCTTTTTTTTCAGTAGTCGATTTTACTTGATGTCTGTTTGGAATATAATAAACTGAACTTAGAAGGAAGCTTCTGTCTGCAACTCTCTCACTCTCTCTGGCACAGAAGTACCCAGCCAGCCTATCTCCCCAGATTGGAGCTTGGATCTGGGAACTTTCTGTTGAGACGTTCCCCAACAGTTTTATGGATCAGTTCTTGGGAAAAGGCCACAATTGTTGATTATATAGAGGGGTAATTATATCATTATTACTACTGCTCTACTTCATTTTTGCCTTCATGAAAATGATCATATGATATGTATGAAAATAAATAATGGAAATTGTAAAAGTACTACAAATATTTAGACAAATATTGAAGGTTTCATTTCCTGCATCAATTCGATTAGAGTATCCAGGAGCAAAAGGGGCTCTGAGACACTTAATGCTGTAGGGCCATATTTAGATAACAGCAGATGTTGCAATTGTAAATATTACCATTCAACAGAAATTGACAATCATATCTAGACCTCAACTGAACAAATGACAAAAACTCATCAAAATCTACCAATTGATCCAATATAAAAATCCCCCATCTGTCCAAGCCTTCCATAAAAAAGACTTCTTCCCATTTTCAGATGTCAACTGGCCCATAATATCAATTTAACATATTAAAACAGATCATATTGATAGTCATGACATTATACACCACTGTTCTCTAGCTACAGAAATTACAGGAAGAATGCAATCTACTCCAGCATAAGGTAAAGGTAAAGGTTCCCTTGCTCGAAAGCCAGTCAAATCCGACTCTAGGGTTGCAGTGCTCATCTCCGTTTCCAAGCCGAAGAGCCAGCGCTGTCCGAAGACATTTCCGTGGTCATGTGGCCGGCATGACTAAACACCAAGGCGTACAGAACGCTGTTACCTTCCCACCAAAGTGGTACCTATTTATCTACTTGCAATTTCTTGCTTTTGAACTGCTAGGTTGGCAGGAGCTGGAACTAGAGACGGGAGTCTTGCGGCACCTGGGTCTTGAACTGCTGAACTACTGACCTTCCACAACCTGCAGTTCAGCGTCTTAACCATTTGAGCCACCATAGCTCCTCTCCAGCATAAGTTGACCCTAATACATTCTATTTAAAGAGGGACAGTAGACAAGAAGCCTACAAAAGAGCCCAAGATGGACAGTCCAACTGTTTGCTTGCTTTAAAGTCCTGTTCACTTTAGAGATTAAGAATTCTAGAAAAAAGATTTGAGAGTACACTAAAACGCAAAGCAGAACAATTAGTACATGACACAAGAAAGCAAATGAACAAAAATGGGCTTCCATGTATAATAGCTGACCACTTAAACGGAAGCATATACTTGGGCGGGGGGAGATGGAAAAATTCAACAATGCATTAAAAGTGTTAAGGAAGCAAAAGGTTTTATGACATACATATTACGTCAGAGACTCATCCCCCACATCGGTACTAGGAATCACGAAAGCGGCAAAGTAGAACATAACTAGGAAAAGGAGACCCTCACTTAGCTAAGGTCAAAATGGGAGGGGAGCGACCCAGTCTTACCCGCCACGAGACACCCCCGCCCACCTGTTTCTTCTAGGCCGCCCATATCGTCATCGAATCGGAGGCGACTTCTTTACGCAGCCTGCACTGACGGACTCCAGCCAACCCACCCGCAATTTTTACAGTCCCTTAAACGGAGCCCCGGGAGATTTAAACTCTTTAACCGATCCACGGCCTTGTGCGTTTTAATTGGCTAGCCAGAGGCGGAAACGGCAGGATTTCCTCTCACGTGATGAGAGAGCCTGTTTTTCTTCCCTTCCCCTCAGTACCCTAGTTCCGGTTTATTGCCTCGAGTTACGGCGTTGTGTTTTTTCAGCCGGGTCTGGTTGCGGTGGTGATGGGGCCGGGGCGGGGGGAGGTTTTTGGCGTTTCTCCGCAAAGCTGTCAAGGCAACGTAGGTTACGGCGCTCAAAACAGGGTACTGGGCGGGAGAACAGTAAGTTTCAAACGAAGACGTACGGTTTTCAGTCCCAGCAAAATCGGAGTTTGAATGTCACGTGTGTGTAAAGTGCGGTCAAGCCGCAGCCGACTTATGGCGACACAGGAGGGAGCTTTCAAGGCAAGTGAGAAGTAGAGGTGGTTTGCCATTGCCTTTCCCTGCAGAGCCTTCCTTGGTGGTTTCCCTTCCAAATAGTGACCCTGTGGAGCTTCCGAGATCTGACGAGATCGGGCTATACCATTGCGCCTCCCGTCACTGCGAATGTCACGTACCAGTCTTGAAAGATGTAAAATGACAAAAGGAAAATAGAGCTCTAGAGCATGCCCAGGCTGCATTTTCTCTTCCCAATGAGTAAATAAAATCAATTCTCGCATATTTGAGACGGGGGGGCTTCCTTCCTATGCTTGAAAAAATGTGGTTTCATCCTAGGCCTGCAGGTTCCCTTTCTGTTACTTATTTCCCCTCTCCTTCTGTTAAGATTTTTTAGTTTGGAAAGGAGAAAGGCAAAAACAATAGGGAGGGAGGTTGACTCAACTATAGCAGTGTGCAAGGGGATCAGTTGGGGGGTGGGGTGAGTTGGATATTCTTAGAAAAGGAGGAGGAATTTTCCAACTGTACTTTAGCAGAGTCTGTTGTGGTTCTTGGTCACATAATTTTAAAAGGCTTTACAAAGCAGGAACATAAAAGGATAAAGATAATCTTACCTTAATATTCCTCTTTATTATGGGAGAATACAGTCAAGTCACTTCAGCTGATTCAAGTCACTTCAAAAGTTATACTTAAGTCCATAAAAATATATCCTTTTAAAGTTTTTATTTTGGATTAGTTTTGTAGTAAGACTACTGGTTTCAATGAGACCATTCTACAGTAAGAAACGAGTCCTTTCAAAATGTGTAACTTAATTCACGATGTTATACATTGTCCACAAACATACCATATTTAGGTTTTTCACATTATTAAACTTGCCTATCAGAAATCTGATATAAATTATATCATTTATATCATATCATATCAGGCACAGATATAGAATGGGAGGGACTTGGCTTGACAGCAGCACAGGTGAAAGGAAACTGGGTGTTCTGGTTGATCACAAGCTAAACATGAGCCTGCAGTGCGATGCGGCTGTGAAGAAAGCTAATGCAGTCTTAGGATGCATTAACAGAAGCATTGTGTCCAGATCACGGGAGGTGATAGTTCCACTCTATTCTGCTATGGTCGGGCCTCACCTAGAGTACTGTGTCCAGTTTTGGGCACCACATTTTAGGAAGGATGTTGACAAGCTCAAGCGTGTCCAGAAGAGGGCAACCAGGATGGTGAGAGGGTTGGAATCCAGGTCTTACGAGGAAAGGCTGAAAGAGCTGGGTATGTTTAGCTTGGGAAAGAGAAGGCTTAGAGGGGACATGATTGCAGTCTTCAAGTATTTGAAGGACTGTCATGTAGAAGATGGAGCAGATCTATTCTCTCTTGCTCCGGATTGCAAGACTAGATCTAATGGGTGGAAATTACAAGGGAGTCATTACCGGCTAGATATCAAGAGAAACTTCCTAACTGTAAGAGTGGTTGAGCAGTGGGAAAGACTGCCTCGGGAGGTGGTGGATGCTCCTTCGCTGGATGTTTTTAAGCGGAGGTATGACGACCATCATTCGGGTATGTTGTAGGGCTATCTTTCGGCTACGCTCCTGCAGAGTTCAAGGGTTTGGACTAGATGACCTGCAAGGTCCCTTCCAACTCTTTCTATGATTTGCAGTCAAAGATGGAGAAGCTCTATACAGTCAGTAAAAACAAGTCCTGGAGCTGACTGTGGCTCAGATCATTGCAAAATTCAGGCTTAAACTGAAGAAAGTTGGGAAAACCACTAGGCCATTCAGGTTTGACCTAGATCACATCCCTTATGAATATACAGTGGAGGTGAAAAATAGATCTAAGGGACTTGATTTGATAGATTGCCTGAATAACTATGAACGGAGGTTCGTGACATTTGTCGCGCCCCCTGTCCAGCCTGGGGGCGTGGGGGGGCGACCTAGGTCGGGCTGGCCGAAGGGGAACGCCGAGGGGTCTTGCCTGGAGCCTCAGATAGCGGAAGGGCCTAGGGTTGCTTCACCTCCAGCAGCCTACTTCCCTGGATCTTTTACAGAGGAAAGCCTCCTTTACTCTCTCTCAGTCGACAGGCTATACCTTCAAGCTCTTTCTCTCCTCCCCAGCTCTGGCATCCACCACTCTTTTATTCCCTTCCACCAACACCTGACCCCGCCCTCCCCCTTGACCGTTGCTCCATTGGTCTCCAACCCTGTTCGTCTCCTTGCATCGTCTCCTCCATTGGCCAGGGTGTTTCTCCCTTTAAGGCTGGCTGGAGACCCCGCCCCTTCCAGTTCTCAGGGCTGAGGGCTGGCCGCAAGTGTGGTTTCCCCTCGGGTGCGTCCTGTCGTGCCTGAATCCAAGGTAAGGATTTCTCTAAGGGACCCAGCCCTGGGGAAAAATGGCGGAGGCTTTGAGGCTGCCCCCGTGTGGACCCTGGCCCCATACTGCTGGGGTTTTCCTTGCTGGCTACCCCCCTGGGAGGTGGAAAACGCCCGGCGTCTGTTGCCGCCCCAGACGCCTCCCCTCGTGGGTCTCCCGCCCTGGCCTGTGCCCAACCCCGGGCCTCGGGTGGTTGAGCCCTCGTGGGTGGGTGGTTGTTGGGTGGCTCGGCCACCGGCGCCTCTTTGGCCGATGGCCTGGGTCACGGGCTGCCGCCGCCCGCCCTTTCCTCCCCAGTCGGGGCTTCTGACGGGGCTGCCTTCCAGGGAGAGCCGGCATGTCCCGTCTCCCTCTCCCTGCCGGCGCCCGGTCGCCTCTGAGTCGGGGCGACTGGGCGAGCCGGTTGCCGCCGGCTCCGAGCAGGGCGCCGGGAGGCTGAGGGCCGCCTCCATCGCCGCAGCGTGCCTGCGGGGCGACGCGGCTCTGGCTGCCGCATCCCCCGGCTGCCCAAGTCCCGGCCGGTGTGCACCCCGCGGCTCTGGGCCGTGGGGCGCTAGCTGCGAGCCGGGACAACATTGTACAGGAGGCAGCAATCAGCACCATCCCAAAGAAAAAGAAATGCAAGAAAGCAAATTGGCTGTCTGATGAGGCTTTACAAATCACACCAACGCATAGACAATCAAAACTAAATGTTTACCTTAAATTATAACATATAACACATCACCTACAAATGTATCAATACAATCAGGAGACACCACTGAATACATAGAAAGTCCATAAACAATGAAGACTCAAAATGATCCAAGGTGTTCAGAAAAACTGTTGGAGACAAATGACGAAGGAAGTAACATAACCAGATAACTTTGTTTAGAAAATGCTTGGCCAGTGTCCAAGTTCTTTTTGGCTGGTTCCCAAGCTGCCTGGCCGGTTTCACAGTTACTTCCAGCTGCTGCTGCTGCTGCTAACGTGCGCTCGACTGCTAATCACGTATCGCAAGGAAGCTTCATCAGAGCATTCTAAAACTAAGCAAATAATAACATTTATAAACCTGAAAGACTTATTTGCAACAACCCACTCAGCCTCAAACATAACTTCATTAAAAACTTACCATGACTCTTATAGAAGTTTATAAACTTAACTGGGGAACAGCGTCTCCCATGTCCTTTCAACAGTCAAAAGGCAGAGTGCTCATATGGCAACAGATGTACTTAATTATATATCAAGGTACAAACACCTTAAAGGGGCATATACTGTCTCAAAGGACCCTATCTCAACTGGTCAGGTCCTAAAACAACAAACCCCAAAGAACAGCTCAACAACACAAGCATGAACCAAGAAGGAACATGCTAAACTTAATATTCATAAGCTGAATGAAAGTGTTGCAAATACGTGTACATGATGAACAAGAAAATACAATAATCCTATTAATTACACCACAGGGTACAGCATACACATCAAACCAATAACCATATCGTGTGAAATCTGTGGAAGCTATCATTAAACAACTATAAGGAACAACTATAATCAACATTTAAGTTGAGGCCATGGGGGGCAAATGTATTAAATCTATGTATCATTCTAGCCTCAATGGGTGCGTTCAGACGCGCTGTTTGAGCCGTTTTTGGCACGGCTCAGAAACGGCTTTTACCTGCGCGTTCACACGCCCAACATCTGCCTACCATCCCCAGCCGTCGCTTTCTGGAGCAAACCCCCTTTGAAACGGAGTATTTTGACACCACTTACCCAAGTGGTGTTTTCCATGATTCTCCGTTTCAAGCCGCACTTTTCCCTGTCTGATCGCTCCATCCAGCCACTTCCGGGTGCTTCAACCCCCTCCCCTCTGGGAAGCTGCCTCCAGCTTCCGGTTTTAGCCCGCCATTTCCCCCCCCCTTAGCGGTGTGCGCTTGAGCGGAGCTCCGCTCCTAAGTTAAATTAAAAAAAGCTTCACTGGTGCCTAATTTAGGCATTTAGACGAGTCCGGGATCTCGGGGAGGCTATTTTCGGGGAGACAATGTAAAAGGTGCCTTCATTTAAACTTTAAAGGGACCAGTTAAGATCGCTCTTCTGCGCACGCGCCAAACTTCCTGTTCGGGAGAGGGCTGCCTGTGCGCATGCTTAAAGGAGAGGGGAACCCCCCCCACCTGCAGGAGGACGGCAGGGAGCTCCGAAGGAGGGAAGGAGGAGGTGAGTGTGATCGCGATTCTCCAGTTTAAAAAAAAAAACACATCGTGCCAGAGCAGTTTAAACCGCTCCAGCACGCTGTCTAAACGCACCCTTTCTGTAACAATACTTTACCAGTATCAGTCTCATTAAAACCTCTGTGTTTAATGACATTGTCAAGTTCTCCAGATAGTCAGTCAAACACCAGGCTTCATAAGAAGATAGTATTTATTAAAGACCAGTCTTAGAGATGCATGAACCAGTTCTTTGTCAGTGACGCCTGAGAGTACATGACATGGTCAATTATAGCTCATTCAAACTAACCCCCCACCCTTCTACAAGCCAATGAATATATTTTGCGTGCGCGCCTAACTAGGGAAAGAAAACACCTAGACCAGTATATGTCTCACGCCAGAGCAGCATGGGACTCAAGGTCAGGTGAATTGATAGGACACACAGCAGAGACAGTAAATCACCAAGCCTGGAGACTCTGAGTACCTCCTGCATTCCAGAGCCGTGAAAGATGTCTCTTCTCCCCCACCACACACACAGCTATGGCAGGGTTACCTGACATCTTGCCCCCCCATAAGCGTTCCCACCCAGGTTTCTCAGGGTAGCATTTGTGGAATTGGCGGAGGAGACGAGGGGCATTGATGTGTTCCACTTTGACCCATTCGCTGTGTTCAGGACCGAAAGCTCAACTAAGTAATACAGTTTGTTCCGCGAGAGTTTAGAGTCCAGGATTTCAGATACTTCATAATGCAGTTCCCCCTGAACCATGAGGCGGGGCGGTACTGCCCATTGAGGCTGCCACTTGTTCTCTCCAGGATCATGTCGGAGCAATCTAAGGTGAAACACAGGATGAATACCTTTCAATGTCTTTGGCAAGATTAGTTCAGCCATTACTGCATTAATCATACGCTTAATCTCATAGGGACCGACAAACTTCCAACTGAGCTTCCTACTGGGTTGAAGCCCCTTAATGTTCTGGGTGGACACATACACAAAGTCCCCAGGTTTTGGGTCCCACCCTTTGTCCCGTTTCTTGTCAGCCTGAGCCTTGTAGTCCTTTTTAGCCTCCTCTAAAGTTTTGCAGAGGAGAGGCCATGCCTCCTGGAGCCATTTGCACCATTCACCTGCCTCCCCCCGTGGCAAGTCGTTATTGGAGAGAAACGGGAAGGGGGGATTGTCATAACCATGTAGTGCCATGAAAGAGGAAACCCCCGTAGATGAGTGAGGTGCGTTATTGTAGCAGAACTCCGCTAAGGGCAATAAACTTCCCCAGTCGTCCTGTTGAAAATTAGTGAAGCATCGCAAGTACTGTTCCAGAGTTTGGTTCACCCTTTCCGTTTGCCCATCAGTTTCTGGGTGATAGGCACTACTTAACCCCCTTTCGACCCCCAACAACTTTAGGAGTCCCCCCAGAAATGTGAAACAAATTGCGACCCGCGGTCTGAGATTATTTTTCAGGGCAATTTGAAAACATAGTGGAGGAACGCTTTAGCCAATATCTTGGCCAAGGGAACGGTTTTGAAAGGAACAAAATGGGCTTGCTTCGAGAACAAATCCTCCACCACCCAAACCACCGTCTTTCCTTTATAGGCGGAAGATCTGTAATAAAATCCATTGAGATAACTTCCCATGGTCGAGACAGGGTTGGCAGTGGTTGAAGTTTTCCTGGGCGGGGCTTACTCATGAGACACATCTGGCAGGATTTGACGAACAAAGACATATCCCACCTCATGCCCGGCCACCAAAATTGTCTTTGGAGGAGCTGCAGAGATTTCACAAAACCGAGGTGGCCAGCCAGTTTCGTGCCGTGCGCGACCCCCATGATTTCCTTCCGCAATGCCCTGGGCACAAAAAGTTTAGTTCCTTTGTACCAACAGCCATTGTCCCGCTCTTCAACCTCCCCCTCCTTCTCCAGTTCCCCGTGGTCCGCCTCTGACAGGGCAGATGCAAACTTAGATTCCCATGACTGTTCTGTTGGAAGGGGAGGGGTTTTGGCCTGGCTACGAGTGGTGACTACCCCTCCTAGTTGGGTAGGTGTGAACATAGAGTCCCAGACCTCCTCCCGCTTACTGTCGTGTTGAGGAAGGTGGGATAGAGCATCCGCCAATGAGTTCGCTTTCCCTGGGAAGTGGTGGAGGGTGAAGTTGAATTTAGAAAAGAAATCAGCCCATCGAAGTTGTTTGGAGTTTAAGTTCCGTGGGGTCTGGAGGAGCTCGAGGTTTTTATGATCAGTCCAAACCTCGAAAGGAACCCACATCCGCTCCAACCAATGGCGCCATGTTGATAGGGCCAACTTTATTGCTCCCGCTTCTTTATCCCAAACCAACCAGTTCCGTTCAGTCTAATTGAATTTCTTCGAGATGTATGCTAGCGGGTGGAGCATCCTATCCTCCCCCTCTTGCAAGATGGCACCACCCATGGCCACGTCTGAGGCATCGACTTGTACAATAGTTTTTCTAGTTTGTTTGGGTGCGCTAGCACCGGCTCGGAGGTGAAGAGCACCTTGAGCTTCTCAGATGTTTCCTGGCATTCAGAGGTCCAGTCGAGTTTAGCCCCAGGACGGGAGCCCTCCACCCCCTTACCCTTCATTTTCAGTAGGTCCGTGAGGGGTAGGGACATCTGTGCAAAATTTGCCATAAAGGACCTGTAAAAATTGGCGAGACTGAGGAAGGCTTGTAATTGCCTGCAGGTTTTAGGGGCCTCCCACCCCACCACATCTCAGACTTTGGCTGGATCCATTTCTATGCCCCTTTGGGAGATCTTATACCCCAGAAACGAAATCTCCAAGCAATGAAATTCACATTAGGACAGTTGAATGAATAGCTTGTGTTTGTGCAACGTCTGTAGCACCTTCCTCATCAGTTTAACATGAGAGTCTTTGTCAGGGGAGTACAGCAAGATATCATCAAGGTAAACAAGGACCCCTTTGAACAGGTACTTATGCAACACTTCATTGATCAGGTTCATGAAGACCCCCGGAGCTCCCTGAAGGCCGAAGGGCATGACTAGGTATTTGAATGACGTCTTGTATTCATCCCCTTCCCTGATGTGCACCCTGAAGTAAGCATCACACAAATCCAGTTTGGAAAACACTTTCCCCCAGCAACCGCCGCCAGGAGGTCTTTTATGAAGGGCAGGGGGTAGGCATTGGTGGTTGACACTGCATTTAGCCCCCTGTAGTCGGTGCATAACTGCAACCCTCCATCTTTCTTTTTCCGGAACAGCACAGGGGCTGCGCAGGCGGAGGAGGCGGGGCGGATGAAACCCCTACCCAGGTTTTTGTCAATGAACCTCTTCAGCTCTGCTTTCTCAGCCGGGCTCATAGAATACAGTTTCCCCTTCGAGAGTTTTTGGTCGGGCAACAGTTCAATGGCACAGTCAGAGTTCTGATGGGGGGGCAGCTCATCCTCTTCAGCCTTCCCAAACAGCAGGGCCAGATCATGATATTCGCGTGGGATCTGGTTTAATTCAGCCTCTGCAAGCCCGACAGTCACCCTTGGGAGTGGGGCCAGCTCCCCCCAGGAATCAGACCGCACATGCTCTTTACAGCAAGGGGAGATGAACTTCACAACCCCCTCTTCCCACAGGATATACGAGTTGTAATTGTGGAGCCAGGGGCTACCCAACACCAGAGGAAAACGCGCTGCTGGTGTCACCATGAACGATCTGAGCTCCCAGTGGTCCCCCACCCCCATGCGCAGTGGCACAGCCTCATACTTGCGGGGGTCTTTCATGGTGGACCCATCCATGAGTGAAAATCAATGGGTCTGGGAGTTTAACTACTCTCGCCCCCAATCCCATTACTAGAGAGGGGTTGATAAAGTCTCTCCCACATCCAGAGTTGATTAGCCCCCTCACCCTAATATGGGTGTTGAGCTCGGGGCACATCAGAGTCACAGTCACAAAGCAGAGTGAGGGGTAATTGCTCACCAGTCGTAGCACCTCCAGATTGGGGACCTGCTATTCAGCGCTGTTCACAGCAGGTCCTTCCCGTTTCCCACCGGCTGGGACAAGTCGTCTTCAGATTATTCGGTGTCCTCCTCGATCAGGCTGGCTTGCAGGGCTCGTGGTCCCTTCGGCTTGGCCGTCAGCTTCCTGGGGGGGGTGTGTGTGTTGATCCTCTTCTTCTCCCCTTTCGCAGACGGAGTAGCAGGACCCAATCCTGGGCATGATGCTGTGAAGTGGCCGGACTCTCCACATTTGAGGCATAGACCTTGCTTCATGTGGTGCTCCCAGGTCCCGTCTTTCGGCCGTGGTTCTGGAGTAGCTGCTTTAGCCTTTCTCGGAGATGGGATGGCGTGGGCTGCTTTGCCCAGGGTGACTGCATCGTCAATGTGAATGGTGCATAGTCGACCCTCGGTGTCCGCCGCCTCTTTCATCCATGCCAGGAGGGACCGGGGCTTCCCTCCCCTGAGGATCGTTCCCCGGATCTTTGGATCTGACCCCAACCGGTAGTATTGGGCTAGCACCCCATCAGGCCACTCCCAGATTTTCGCAGCATGCCGGCGGAACTCTTCAGTGTACTCTCTTACTGATTTCTTTCCTTGGTGGAAAGTACGCAGGAATGCCTGGGCTGTCTCGCTCGTGTTGGAGTCTTCGTAGTACAAAGAATCTCAGTGACTCAGACTCATGTTTAAATTTAAGAAAATGATCAGTCAGTGGGGCTTTCATACAATGGCCACGAATGCGAGACCTGTGTTCCAATATTCAAACCTTAATTGGTCTAATTGTACTGCCAATGTATAACAACCCACACGGGCATAAGATGCCATAAATGCATAATTTTGAATTACAATTTGAAAAATGCTCAAGAACAAATCTGTAGGCAGTTTATGGATGTACAAACTCCTTCATCTCCAAAGACATAGAACATGCACTGCAAGCGTGACATTTGAAATGACCTTTTGGTAAAGAGGAAAATGCAAGCTCATTAGATTTAAAATCTGAACTTATTAATAGGTCTCTTAAATTGTTGGTCCTTTTAAAACCAATCATAGGTTTTGCCTGGCACCCCAGGATGTCCTGCACTATGTGCCAATATCGCTCAACCACCTTGTTAATATCATAAGCACGATGTGAATATTCTAATGAACAAATGATGCGTGATGGTTCTGAACTTGTGGGCTTAGGTGTTAATAGCCTGTTTCTATTTTCTGAAACTGCCCGTTCCCAAGCTGTCCTAACGATATGGTTGGGGTAACCTCTCTTCAAAAATTGTTCGCTCAGACCCTTGCTATCTTTCATGAAATCACCCAAAAAGGTAGAGTTTCTCCATATTGTTTTTAATATGTGGGCAAACTGGCCAAAAAGAATATTGTTTTTAATATGTGGGGGATGACACGAATGATAGTGTAAATAGGTGTTACAATCAGTGGGCTTTTTGAAGGTGCATACTGCCAATTTACTGTCTACTGTTCTATATACCTTGGTGTCCAAAAAAGTCACTAAATCTTTATCACTGTGTACTGTAAACTTAATAGTGTCATGAATATTGTTGAGCCACACACAAAAGTCCCCAAATCTGTCAGGTTGCTTAAAGACAATGAAAAGATCATCAATAAATCTTTTGTTTCTGGTTCTGGGACTATGTTTGAGCCAATAGCACAATTTGTTGATTTTTTTCTCAAACCATTTGTTCCCACTATACGAAGATTTCATTTCACAAATTGAAGGCACCTCCATACCATCCATGGCAATCTTAGCAACCCTTAATGTGGGTGCACTCTACACCAGTATCCCTCATGATGAGGCCAGAATTATCACTGAACTGTTTTTGAATAAAAGGGACAATCTTCATCCCACTTCCTCTTTTTTGTTACAACTGTTGGATATTATTTTGGAGAAAAGTTTTTTCAGGTTTGAAAACCAGTTTTACTCTCAGATTCAAGGAGTGGCCATGGGAAGCCCCTTGGCTCCAAACTTGACATGCTTATTTATGGCTTGGTTAGAGGATTGTTTCATATTTAATGAATCTGTGAACCCTTTGTCAAATGACATCCACATTTTCAAAAGATTTATTGATGATCTTTTCATTGTCTTTAAGCAACCCGACAGATTTGGGGACTTTTGTGTGTGTGTGTGTAGGTGATGTGTTATATGTTATAATTTAAGGTAAACATTTAGTTTTGAGTGTCTATGTTGGTGTGATTCTATTACACAGTTGGTTTTTTGTGTTGTCATTTTGTACTGTGTTTTTCCCCTGTTTTTGGCTGAGGCTTTACAAATAGCTGAGGAAAGAAGGAAAGCAAAAGGCAAAGGTAAAAAGGAGAGATCTACCCAACTGAATGCAGATTTCCAGAGAACAGCGAGGAGAGGAAAGGAGGCTTTCCTGAATGAACAATGCAAAGTAATAGAGGAAAACAATAGAATGGGAAGAACTAGAGATCCTTGCAAAGCTGGCCATGATAAAGGACAAAAACAGTAGGGATCTAACAAGCAGAGGAAATTAGGAAGATGTGGCAAGAATACACAGAAGAACTGTACAAGAAGGACCTCAGTGTCCTTGACAACCATGACGGTGTGATCACTGACCTCAAGCCAGACATCCTGGAGTACGAAGACAAATGGGCTTTAGAAAGCATTACTAACAACAAAGCTAGCATCATCTTAAAAGATGATGCTTTTAAAATAATGCTGTACTGCATATGCCAGCAAATTTGGAAAATGCAACAGTGGCCATGGGACTGGAAAAGGTCAGTTTATATTCCAATCCCAAAGAAGGGTAATGCCAAGGAATTTCAAACTATCACACAATTACACTCATTTCTCACACTAGCAAGGTCATACTCAAGATCCTACAAGCTAGGCTTCAGCAGTACGTGGATAGAAAACTGCCATAAGTACAAGCTGGGTTTCGAAGAGGTAGAGGAACTAGAGGTCAAAATGCCAACATTCGATGGATTATGGAGAAAGCAAGGGAGTACAAGAAAAACATCTACTTCTGCTTCATTGACTACGCTAAAGCCTTTGATTGTGTGGATTACAACAAACTGTAGCAAGTCCTTAAACTTTAAGGCATAAAGAGATGGGAGTACCAGACCACCTCACATGTCTTGTGAGAAACCTGTATATGGGTCAAGAAGTGACAGAACCAGATGTGGAACAACTCATTGATTTAGCATAGGAAAGGAGTACAACAAAGATGTATACTGTCACCCTGCTTATTTAATTTATATGCAGAGTACATCATGTGAAATGCCAGCCTGGAGGAATCACAAACCAGAATTAAGGTTGCTGGGAAAAACATCAACAACCTCAGATATGCAGACAATACCACTCTAACGGCAGAAAGTGAAGAGATCTAAAGAGCCTCTTGCTCAGAATGAAAGAGGAGAGCACAAAAGTTGGCTCGAAACTCAACATCAAAAAAACTAAGATCATGGCATCCGGCCCCATCACTCCTTGGCAAATAGCAGGGGAAATCATGGAAGCAGTGACATAATTTGCGTTCTTGAGATCCAAGATCACTGCAGATGGTGACTGCAGCCATGAAATTAAAAGACACCTGCTCTTTGGGAGGAAAGCTATGGCAAACCTAGACAGCATAATAAAAAGACATCACCCTGCCAACAAAAGTCTGTATGGTCAAAGCAATGGTATTCCCAATAGTAATGTATGGCGATGAGAGTTGGACTATAAGGAAGACCGAGTGCCGAAGAATAGATGCTTTTGAATTATGGTGCTGGAGAAGATTCTTGAGAGTCCCTTGGACTGCTAGGAGATCAAATCAGTCAATCCTGAAAGAAATCTACCCTGACTGTTCCCTGGAAGGGCGGACACTGAAGCTGAAGCTCAAATACTTTGGCCACCAAATGGGAAGGGAGCACTCACTGGAGAAGACCCTGATGCTAGGAAAGATTGAAGTTCAAAGAAAAAGGGGACGGCCAAGGATGAGATGGTTAGACAGTGTTATCGATGCAACAAACAGGAAATTAAGCAAACTCCAAGGACAATGGAAGACAGGAGGTCCATGGGGTTGCGAAGAGTCAGATTCGACTGTGCAACTGAACAACAACAACAACAAACTTGTCTAATACTTTAACAATGCTAAGTTCAGGCATATCTATGATAAAGGTAAAATGAAGACTGATATCTTTAGTGTATTTTCATAACATTGTAGGTGTAGTATGTCTCTCTGATCAGGAAAACCTGCAGTATATACATATTGAAAATCACAGGGATAGATACAGCAACAAGTACATTTTTGTATTGGCAGACTATGTTTCTTTCTTGTATGTATGGTAGGATTTTATTTGTGGAGTATACCTGGGCCCTGGTGTTTACATACAGTTATCTATGACTTTCTGTGATAAGTTATTATTTGTGGTAATAGTTCCTGCTGTAGTAGTGGTTTGCTGCTTTGACCTGTTGAGTGGGCAACAAGTGTTAAGCCTTCAGCTATAGCTGGAGCTGTACAAGCCTTACCCAAGACCATTCCTGTCCCAAGTTTGAGTATTACCACTACAACCATAAGCGATGCTGTTCACCTGAACCATAATCATGTTCTGAGATCAAGATGGGTAGCCATGTTAGTCTGTCTGTAGCAGTAGAAAAGAGCAAGAGTCCAGTAGTACTGTTTCCCCTACCAGCTTTATTAAATAATATTCTTGCCTTTGGTTTGATTGCGGGAATTAGCGTCAAAGGCAGAACTAAGTGAGAGATGGGGCAGTAGTGAGAATCTGCTATCTACAGAGATAGTCCCCTTAAGATCCTTAGTTGAGTCAATAACCAGTCGAAATTGTAAAAAGAAATGGGTTTTGTTAAGAAAAATAATAATTTAGGTATTTACACTCAAATCAAGGATTGCAAGAATACAAGAAGAAACAAAAGTCAGCAGACAGAGGAGCGGGAAGGTTGGGTAATACTATACCTATCCAGATCTGCAAGGTCCTTTGCTGGAAAGGGGACCCAAACTGTGGGTTTAGGGGTGCTTCTCTACTGTAGGCTGTCTCAGAGTGACACACGGTCAAGGTGATGTGCATGGATGGATATAGACATTGGAATACAATGCAAACCAATAGGAGGTCTCAAAGGGCTTGTCTCAGGTGAAGACAAAAGATTACCTGAACCAAGAAGGGGTCCCAGGGAGTGTGACACCAAGAGGACTAAAATCCAGGTGAAGTCCCAGAGAGGCAGACTCTGGATTCACAATAGTGTTGATTAGATCAGTCAGGTGCTAGATGGCTGGGTTGGGAGTGTCCAGGGGTTCCATATAAGGGACAAAAGACTAGATAAGACACGGATGGTATTGAAAAGACCCTTCCTGTTGGACAGGGGGTCAGCATACTTACAGTACCTTAAAGACTTAACAGAATTTGTTCTGTGGATTGTATTGGAAGATATAAGTAGGGAAGGAATATCTTGAGTTTGTGGATTAGAATTTGTTGTTGTTTTCCTTGAGGTGATCCATGTATTTAAAGTGTTGCTTATACATAAGTGTGGTAGTGATATAATAATTACATACTAAGTAGATGTGATCTTATTGGGATCAGAATTTTGTTTAAAGTGGGAAGATGAATTTATTCCCATATAGTAATAACCGCTATGTATTTCGCAGTAAGTTTCCTCAGGGGGAATTATATGCTGCATGAAGACTCCCAGTGAGGGGCAGCTTACCACCTCCCTAGGCAGCCAATTCCTGTGCTGAACTACACTTACTGAAAAAAAAAATCCTAATATCTAGGTGGTACCTTTCCACCTTTAATTTAAACCCATTATTGTGGGTCCTATCCTCTGTTGCCAACAGGAACAGCTCCCTGACCTTTTCCAAAGGCTGTCATGTATGTTTTCATTTAACTCATCTGGTACCAAAGTTGTCAGCTTAAGAATCCACTCAGCTTCCCTTCTAAGAAGAATCGTACTGTTCTTGCTATCAGATCTATAGGCCAGAAAACGAAATCAGTTGTGGCATGACTGTGTTCTAAAAATGTTGTACCAACGGTGCACCTGCTTTTTTATTTAACATACCCTGTTTATGTTGCCAATATGCACCTTAAGCTTCCTCTTTGTTTTACTCTCATATAATTTCTCACATGGAGATCTGATCATCATATAAACTACCCAGTCAGAGCTGCATGTTGTAAAATGCCTTCAGAGTGTACTGTTCTTTGTCACACGGGTTGATAAAATCCTTCATAGAGCTTGTGAATCTGCAAAAAGTACAATTTTTATGGCAGAAGTGACCACTTGGTTAGCTAGATCCTGGTAAGTTTTTATGGCTTATGGGTTAGTACTAATTTGGCCTTCAAATTAGAAGTTCCTTATAAGCGATAACTGTATTTTTTGTCACACAAGGGCAAATAATACATGTTCCAGTTCTATAAATGCTTCTTTTCAATCCAACATTGATGTGATTATAAGTAAGATTATATATAACCTTCCCTGAATAAATTTTTTTTTCAAGCAGCATCTCCCTCTTGCAGGAAATGGCTTTGAGATAAGCAGATTGCTGTGTTGTTTTAGGATTCACTTTCCTTGCCAGGTTGAGTCTCAAAGTCAGAGCTTCTCCATGGAAATCCTAAATGTTAGTACAGTTCCTCCTGATTCTTTGGAACTGACTGAATGGTAAATTATGTTTAATATAAACAATATGATTACTTTCAAAATTTAGGAAAGAGTTCTTATCAGCTGGTTTCTTGTACAGTACAATTGACAGCTTACTGCCTTCCTTAACAACCATGATATCCAAAAAATTAATTTATTTCTTATTTGGATGCAATTCAAACTGCAGGTTATCATCCTGTCCATTCAGCCATATATGGAATGCCTGAAGGTGATCATGGCTACCCTTTCATAGCAAAAAGATATCAACTATGTAAGTCTACCACATTTTGATGTCATGAGAATTATTTGAGAATTGAGAGTTATTCAGAAAATTACTAAGAGCCTCATTCTACCCACTTGTAAATAAGTGTTTTGTAGGGCTGTGCATAATTTTCCTTATGTCAGAATCTTGAAAGGCACCTGTTTTAGCCTGGTCATAAGATTTCTCTACCCACAGAATTTCCACCTTTTTTTTCTGACTGCTCTCTTGTACCTTTAACAGCTGGAAGAGTCACATTTGTCAGATGCTAATTTTCCCAGCACAGCAATGCCATGATGTGAACTATTTAACCAGCTGAAATGTTACTTGCAATGCAACTTCTAATGCAGAATAGCCCAACTGAGAAGACTGTGGTAACCCTAGATAACCATGGATTCAGGCATCTTTTGGAACACTACACAATAGATTAACAAGTTATTATGCATATCTCTTACTTCCCAACTAGGTCTCGGTTAAAGGAGATGTGATTCATTTCAGTTTTCCTACTGAAGACTCGCAATGGAGTTACAGACTGACATTTCCCCAAAAAAAGGCACTAGAGTTGTGGATTGTTTTATTTCAGTTATGTATAAGCTGTTATAGTATGACCTCTGAAATACTTAATGTCTGGGTCACACATGCATTCACCTGATATGTGGAGATGAATATGTAAAATCACTGCATTGAAAAGCACAGCTTTTGAGTTAAGGAGCGGACCAGTTAACTTGTGCAGTAGTATCTGACTGAACAACTGGCTTAGAGTTCCTTTATTTTGACTGTGTGTGTTTACACTGAGGGTTTTTGTTTTTTTGTCAGATTGATTGAAGCACCTTACCATTAATTCCAGAAGTGCTAGTCAGTGGCACCATTGATTTTAATGGCATGCTATATTATGGCAAAGCAAGTGTTTGAAATAAACGTGTGGCAATTTATTAAAACAGAAGAGGATTAAAGATGGAAGGAAACCACTGGAAGTTTTGAAGAGCTTTTGTCCTTCATTAGAAATCGTATAGAGACACTCATAATTTTTATTATTATTAAACGTCACCGCAGTGGTTTTTATTTTAAATTATTACCAAACATAAGGACCGTTTTTCTGGCCGCAAGTGGCTGCCGGACAAGCGGAAAATATCTCCCTCCTCGCCTTTTCAAGCACACAAAGCTGCAACGTCCCCCGAGGCAAACCGACCCGCGCAGGCGTGGAGAATGAGAGTTCTGAGTTGTGGTGGGCGAGAAACAGAAGAAGCACGGAAGACGGGGGAAGGGCTGTATCCAGGCTGTCTTGCACGCGAGGCTCGAGACCAGTTAGCGTGTGCCACAGCTGAGAGTGGGAACTGGTGTGAGGACAACCGCGACTGGGAAGAGCGCTTCCGTTTATTCCTGAAAGGAAAAACTGGCGCGCCGGCCGGTCGACTTCGCCAAACGTGGCGAGGCGTTCCTAGGCCAACAGACAGGCCCAATCTCAGCCCCGCCTCTCCTCTAAAGCGAAGAGAATTTTCACCCGGTCGCCGGAGTCTAGAACGCGAGAGGGGGCGGTACTTTTAATGACGTCACGAGCCGGCTTCCCAACATTCGCAGCGGTGCCGGCTATATAACCGGCATCCGGCTGCTTGGACACTCCCGGTTTAGTCGCCCTCGTCATCGGCTTCGGATTTGGGTTTGACCGGTCTTGCCTGCCCTCCATCGTTGTTGAGACCTTCTTGATCGTCGTTATCGTCATGCCTGGGTATTCCAGTGAGAGGGATCGCGGGTGAGCCGCGGGGGTTAGCTAGGGTGGCTGTCGGTCGTCGTGGCGGCTGAGACGAGCCTCTTTTTTTCGGGGTCGGAGAGTGGGGTAGCTAAAATGGCGGCGGAGATGGAACGAGCGTTTTGTTCGTGTCCTCGTTTTCCTGCCGCCTACGCAAATGACTGCGGTCGGCGGTAGGGAGATGAGAAAGGGGGGGCGAGATCTTGTGTGGGTGTTGTTAGCGGCGGGCAGATGATTGCGGAGTCCCCGGGAGGGGGCTCTAGAGGCCATCTAGATGCTAAACCGGCATCGGTGGGAAAGAAAACATGTCAGGAGTGGCCATCCGGGGAAATGGGTGTGTGTGTGTGTGGGGGGGGAATATCCGTGTGAAACTGCCGCCTCTTCTGCTCGCTCTCTAAAACCGGCTTCCATTTGCCTTTTGTCTCATCCGAGCGGATGTTAATGGCTGGCCCCGCCATGCGGTGACTAAAGGAAAATCAAAATGCCGGCGGTCGCTGCTCCCGCCTTTGTTCCTTCCTTCGTCCCTCGCCTGTTTTTTTCCCTTCCCTTGATCCCCGCCCAGGAGTTAAAATGGATGCGCCTACGAGAAGATGTGGCGTAGACGGGAAAAAAAGAAAAGAAAACGCCGCAGTCCCTCGGCTGCGTTTCCTTTGTGTGGGAGACGGCGCTGCCCCCCCCTTTTTTGGCTAGACCATCGTCTGTCTCCCGCACGCACACTTCACAGACGGCTAGCTTAGATTTAGGGTGAATTTAATGAAAAGGGTACAGGCGGGTAAACCTTCCGTAGTTTAGCCAAGTATTAAAGCACTATAGGAACTGGGTTTTTCCCTTCCAATAAAGGGAAGCGATGGTTGTTTTAAAAAAACACAAAACAAAACCAAGCTTCTTACCGGAACCTTGTAGGTTTCGTAATCATTACCCGCCCCTTTGTGAACGTGACGCAGAGGGGGGAGTGCCTCGCAGTTAATTAGAAAATTTTGTTTTGTGGTAACAAGACAGCGTTGATCAGCTTGCAGATACATGTTTAGAGATTTTTGACAGTTTCCTGTCTGCTGCTTAATAATATTAGCATTGGGGCTTGCAGAAATAAATGAAAATATCACAGCATGCTCCTTGAACTTGCTGTTTACTTGTGCTTGTTACATGGAAAATTTGCCTTAACAGGTTTGGTGGCCCTCGTTTTGGAGGAAGTAGAGGGGGATCATTAGGAGGAAAGAAATTTGGAAACCCTGGAGAAAAGCTTACAAAGAAAAAATGGAATCTGGATGAGCTTCCCAAATTTGAGAAGAACTTCTACCAGGAACATCCTGATGTGGCAAGACGTGCTATGGTATGAATAGTTCTTGTATCTCATATTGCTTGAGTTTGCAGTATGTAAATATACTGAAATCATACCTTTATAATAGACTGATGTGCTGATAGTGTATTTGGTGTAGGGATTGTATTGATCTTTGTAACTACAAATTTAGGTTGGCTATATTGACTAGGTTGCTTTTACTTTCTTTACAGCAAGAGATTGAACAATACAGAGCAAGCAAAGAAATTACAGTTAAAGGCCATAACTGTCCAAAGCCAGTCATGAACTTTTATGAAGCTAACTTTCCTGGTAAGTAGGACTACCACAGGGAATAAAATATGTCTCTGTTAATATGCACTAATATGCATTAAGCTTAACTAATTCATTTTTGTCTTATAGCAAATGTTATGGAGGTAATTCAAAGACAGAACTTTACTGAACCGACTGCTATTCAGGCACAAGGTTGGCCTGTTGCCTTGAGTGGACTGGATATGGTTGGTGTAGCACAAACTGGATCAGGGAAAACACTTTCTGTGAGTAATGGCTGGATATACTAGGGGGAAAAATACGTTTTAAGTGCTGTATAGATGTGACTTATATTTTTATTTTCTCAACAGTATTTGTTGCCTGCCATAGTCCATATAAATCATCAACCATTCCTGGAACGAGGAGATGGGCCTATTGTAAGTACTGGCATGATGAAACTTAAATTTCCCTTCCATTTGTCAGTTGTTCTTGAATATCATTCCTTTCTAATTACCAATAATCCTTTCGACTCTTCAGGTAATATCTTTTATCTGCCATATCTTTTTACTAGTAGATGTGGAAAATTAACAAAAGTCATGGGCTTTGGTCCAGTAGAAAGGAAGGGTATGACTCCTATGTATCACTGCAAATTCTTGACTCCCCGCTCAGACTTTATGGTGGTTCCGTGCCCCCCACAAGCAATTTTCAGAGGCATTTAGGCCACAGCAGGATGATGGGAGGCAAGGAAGCTGTGCTGCTTGGATGGATGTTCCTTCTATCTGTGAAAATTATGGCAGATCCAAGCCGTTAGTCACAGCGGTATGGCTAGTATTAAAGTATAATGGAAGCAAGACAGTTCACTGTTTTAGAGTAAAATCCCTTGTTCCCATATGTGCAGTGCCTGAATTTGTAAGGCCTGAATTATGTTGAATGTTTCCAGAGTACAGTTTGACTCTGTATTTGCACTTCTGTTCATAGTGTCTGGTGCTGGCACCAACTCGAGAACTGGCTCAACAAGTGCAGCAGGTGGCTGCAGAATATGGTAGAGCCTGCCGTTTGAAGTCTACTTGTATTTATGGAGGTGCTCCCAAGGGACCACAAATACGTGACCTGGAAAGAGGTATAAAGTCTTCATATAGGCAGTAGTCTCCAGGTGGATGTCAAGTCTGAGTATGATAACTTTATAGATCAGTTAGAGAAACAGCTATTCCTTTCTTTGGCTCAGGTGTGGAAATTTGCATTGCAACACCCGGAAGACTCATAGATTTTTTGGAAGCTGGAAAGACTAACCTCAGGAGATGCACTTACCTTGTACTTGATGAAGCTGACCGGATGCTTGATATGGGATTTGAACCTCAAATCCGAAAAATTGTAGAACAGATTAGAGTAAGTATAGATGATCATATTTCACTTGATGTACCAAGACAACTGGGGAATCATATTTTAGAACTTAATAGTTTGCCAGTTCAAATTTCCATCTGCTCAGATATGATGGGGAAGAGAGGCTAAACTGTCTTTAATATTAAATGTCAACTTATTTTCAGCCTGACAGACAGACACTGATGTGGAGTGCAACATGGCCTAAGGAAGTGAGGCAGCTTGCAGAAGACTTCTTAAAAGAATATGTGCACATCAACATTGGTGCACTGGAGCTAAGTGCCAACCACAATATTCTGCAGATAGTGGATGTGTGTCATGATGTAGAGAAGGATGATAAGTAAGTAAAACAGAGGTTTGCTTTCAGTTTGAAGCATAAGGCACAGCTGAAATGTGTTATAAAATTTATTGAGAATTTAGTATAATTTACTCGACACATGTTGAGTCTTGTGTTGTAACAATGTATGTTGCACACAGAACAATTCTTAGTTCTCTGATTAGAGTTTTTTCTTGTTGAAAGGCTTATTCGGTTGATGGAGGAAATTATGAGTGAGAAAGAAAACAAGACAATTGTGTTTGTGGAGACCAAAAGAAGATGTGATGACCTTACTAGAAAAATGAGGAGAGATGGGTAAGCCAGTTTTGGTACTTGGTAGTGCTTAAATTAGGTGATGATCCTGTCTTCAGCTGTGCAGCTAGCTCTGTTGTGTGTTACTGAGACAGGATAGTTATTTAAAATCTTGTGGAACATGCAGCAATGTCAACTTCAGCTGCTGTGTTGTAGTTCTAGTACAGGACAGCTGTACAATTTTCCTTAATATATCCCAAAGTCCCCTTGCTACAGTAAATTGTTGCTACTAGTGTGGAGTTTGTATCAGTACACAACCATTGTGGTATACAAAGAGTCAAGTGAAATTATTGTCTAGACATGGGTTCTGATGCAAAGATGCCATGTCTTAATCATACGTCCATGGCATGGGGGTGTCAGGGATCTCTAGTTAATTCCTAGTGATTTGTGTAATGAATGACAAAAGTTGACATGGGGTTAAATATAATTACAGGTGGCCAGCAATGGGTATACATGGTGACAAAAGTCAGCAGGAGCGAGACTGGGTTCTAAATGGTGAGTGATTTGGCCTGATGGCTATTCAGATGGGTGGCTGTTCTGCCAGATGTTGGATGTAAAAATCAGTTGCTTTGTTTTTACAGAATTCAAACATGGGAAGGCTCCTATCCTGATTGCCACAGATGTTGCTTCCAGAGGTCTAGGTTAGTAATCTCTCATGCTGGGCTAATGCATTTTATTTAAAGAAAGTGCATTGCTTTCTTTAACCTCTGCATTTTTCTAAGTTTTTTTCACATAAAGGTGCAGTCTTTGTGGCAAGGCCTAGGCATGACAATCGGAGGACTCGAGGGGGATGGAGGACTAGTGGAAGTGATCGTCTGGACGCTTCCAGTCCAATAGAGAGGTGAAAGTTGAGCATTGTGTGCCAGTAATCTTCAAAAGGCAAAGACTAAAACTACGACCCCATAAACTGTTCTCTCATGGAACGGTAGCTTCATTCACGGTTCACTTTTGCCTGGTTATTTCCACTGTTCCATGATTTTGCATGACTGCCATGGTGCACTGCTGTTTAGTTTGTGTGCATACTGTTTGCTGTGGTCCATGAGTCTTTGGATTTCAGTGAGTTTGCTGAAATGTCGAAGAATAATTAAACTACAGTGGTTTCTTTTTTTCCAACCCTTGAAATGGAGAGAGCAGCTTTAAAATGTACTGAGCCTTGTACAAATTGGTGAGTACTGGCACATGAAATTTGAAAGTCCACCTCTCATTTACAAGTTGGGGTGGGAAAGCACTGGCTTTTCAAACCTGGAGTTCCTCCGTCAACTATACCCTAACCGTCATGTCGAGACCTGCCAGAGAGAGAGACACTCAAGTGAACGCTGGCTTCTTGGAAGCGCTTGCCTAGACGAGACACAGTGCATGAAAACAACTTTATGACCTTTCGAGGACAGGTATGTTTTTCTTGCAGCTGCGGTTGAAAGGTCTTGGCAAGACAAGCAGTGTGGCCATCTTTTAGAGCTTCTGGTGTGTGGCAAGACCTCATTTTTATACGGAGGTCCTTGGGAGCACATGAAGAGGCTACTGTGAACTTAGTGGTCTTTACTGCAAGAAGCATTCAGATGTCACTTGACTTATAGGGCGTTCTGTGGTAAGGCTTTAGATCACAGAGTGAATTACAAAAGTTCAGAGGCAATATGCATCTTTGTTCTCAGGAACCTTTTTTTTTTTTTTTTTTTTGCAGAAATAGATAATTAACATTCTTTGCAGCAGTTAGCATCTTACGGCTATTGTTGTCTAACTTGCTTTTTCATCTGGCTGTTGTGGTGTGCAAAATGGTGTACATTGCTTTTGCTGCACTGCAACACTTTACAGATGTGGAAGATGTGAAATTTGTCATCAATTATGACTACCCTAACTCCTCTGAGGACTATATCCACCGTATTGGACGAACTGCCCGCAGTACCAAAACAGGCACAGCATACACGTTTTTTACACCTAATAATATTAAGCAAGTAAGCGACCTCATCTCTGTACTTCGTGAAGCTAATCAAGCAATCAACCCTAAATTGCTCCAGTTGGTTGAAGACAGAGGTTCAGGTAAATCTTAATTTTATTAATTGTACTTTAACTATAGCTATTAACAGGGGCCTTTTCGTAGAAAAACAGCTGCAGGAGCTCATTAGTATATGGTATGCTAATGAGCTGTTAGGCTATTAGCATATGCCATGCCCCCTGACATCACCGGAAGTGATGTCAGAAGGGGAAGCAAAAGGGAGGGAGGCAATTTCAAAAGCCTCCCCTTCCCTTCCCCAGCTGGCCTGGGTGGGGGAGCTAAGAGAGAAGGGGTTTAAAGTTTAAACTCCTTCTCATGAGAGTTGGGCCACAGAAGGAGGAAAGAGGGAAAGAAAGAAGGAAAGGGGAGGGAAAGAAAGAGAGGGAAGAAGGAGGTAAACAGGGAAAGGAGGAGAGAAGAGAAGAAGGTAGGAAAGAAAGAGAGAGAGAGAGAGAAGGAGGGAAAGAGGAAAAAGAGAGAAGGAAAGGAGGGAATGAAAGAAATTTGGCAGCAATTTGGCCCCATTATATCCTATGGGCCATTGAAGTCAATGGTGAAAACATAGGGTATATTCTGGAGGGGAGGGGATTTGAGGGAGAGGCTCCAAACTCACAGGGTAGCTTATGGAGCCTCTCCCCAAGATACCCACCAAGTTTCAAGAACATTGGACCAGGGGGTCCAATTCTATGGGCCCCCAAACAGGTTGCCCCTATTCCCTCCATTGTTCTCTATGGTGGGGGGAAAAGTTACTTTTTTCCCACCATAGAGAACAATGGAAGGAATAGGGGCAATATGTTTAGGGGCCCATAGAATTGCACCCCCTGATCCAATGTTTTTAAACTTGGTGGGTATCTTGGGGAGAGGCTCCATCAGCTACCCTGTGAGTTTGGAGCCTCTCCCTCAAACCCCCTCCCCTCCAGCCTCCAGAATATACCCTGTGTTTCCACCATTGACTTCAATGGCCCATAGGATATAATGGAGCTGAAATTGACATTCGGCTGGCTGAAAGACTCCCCGGGACGCCAGCTGGGGGCGGGGCTTGGCTCCTCAGCTCCCGGAGCTGCGCTCCTGTGCGCTTCCCCCCCAAAAGACCCCTGGCTATTAAAAAGAGCGCTGCCTTTTACATCAGAATTCATTTTGTGGACTGCATCTTTTCTGCAGTTTTATCAAACAGATTGAAAGCTGCAAGTGTTAACTGTTCAATATGTGTCGGAGCTGGAATTCAACACCTCTCCCAATCAATACTCCCTCTAAGCTGTGGAGTCTTGTGAGCAAAAATTCTACTTTGTGAGTTACTGGCATTAAAGGTGTGAGCAAGCGATTTGGCTCCTGCAGAATTTATTTTGTTCTGGAGCCATCCTTCCTGAGCTAAGACAAAAATGTGTAAGCTGGAGGCTAAAAAACTGAGCTAGGTCACACTGACTTAATTTAGAGGGAACACTGCTCCCAATTTACCAAGTCAAATGTTTTGGATGGAAGAGGAGGTGAATTCCCTGGGCTGCTGTAGTCCTCCTATTGATTGGGAGTATTCTACATGTAGGGAATCTGCTTCCTAATCTTTCCTCCAATTTTTACAGGTCGTTCCAGAGGTGACCGACGTGACAGATATTCTACGGGCAAAAGAGGTGGATTTGGTTTTAGAGAGAGGGAAAACTTTGAAAGAACCTATGGTGCAGTGGGCAAGAGAGACTTCGGTGCAAAAGCTCAGAATGGTGGCTATGGTGCTCAAGGTTTTGGTAATGGAACTGCCTTTGGAAACAACTTTGGAGCAGCTGGCCTACAGGGTGGCTTTAGGGCTGGCACTCCAGCTTATCAGAATGGCTATGATCAACAGTATGGAAATAACATGGCAAACATGCACGGTGCAATGAACCAACAGCAGTACGCATACCCTGCAGCTGGTGCCACACCAATGATAGGTTATCCAATGCCAGCGAATTATACCCAATAACTTAGAAGTATATTTAAGTGTCTTGTTTTTTCATATTTGCTCTTTATATTGTGTGTTACTGAGACAGGATAGTTATTTAAAATCTTGTGGAACATGCAGCAGTGTCTGCAGTGCAGCAGTAACTATGGTGCACTTTTCCGCTATTTAAGTTTAATATTCTCTACATTCCTGAAACGATTTTTAGTTTTTTGTACTAGAAAATGCAGGCAGTGTTTTCACAAAGTAAATGTACAGTGATTTGAAATACAGCAACTGGAGGCAATGCATGGCCTTCCAATAAAGATATTTGAAAATGGAGTTCGTTGTGTTTTCAGTGATATGAAGTATGTGAAACAAGACCTAGTAAACTCTCCATGTCACACACGCCATTGTAGTAGCAATTGCGGCAAATTAAGCAGAGTTATCCCTAAAAGAGAATAGATTATTCTAAAATTTGTTCGCAGTTCAAAAAGAATATTGCAGACTCTTGAACTTACGTTAGAGTTGCATTTTAATGGAAGCAGTGGATTTAGGTATACAAGTCATATGGTTCTCCATTCATGCTTGCTTGTACTGTGCAAGTAATTACTAGTATAGTAATTACTTGCACATATTTATTTATATAGTAAATATAGAGTATAGGCTCTATATTTCATTTAGTGGGTTTCTTTAAAGAAAGCTAGTAGAAACTAGCAAGTTTGACTTTCACTAAAAATTAGTAACAAAGTATTTAGTGGGGGGGAGATAGCTGCAAGGGTGCTGTAAAAGTGCTAATGAGAAACCCCTTTCTGCATGCCTATAAGAGCCCAATGTGATGCTTCTTTTACTTCATATATTGAAGTAACAGTGGGCTAAGTGAGTACTAACTAAAAAAAAAACATTTCCAGTTACCCAGGATCCTAATACTGGTTTTGGGGGGAGGATTCTGATATTATTCGGCTCCATTATTCCCTGTTTTGGAATCTTTCAGGAGGTGTTTGCTTTTTTTAAAAAAAAAGCACCAAAATTGCAGCGGAGTTGCTGGTGCCTGTCTTTTAAATAAGTCCCAGATTTCAAGAGGTCCAATACTATGGGCCCCTGAACATTATTTTGGAGGGGGAGGGGCTCCAAGCTTTCTCCCAGGCAAACACTAACCAGACACACAAGCAAAGCAACCACTGGCCCAAAATCTCTGAAAGAAGACCAAACCAGCAAGCTCAAAGAACCAATGCAGAGCTAGGGAATTTTAGCAGAACCACAAGCTAATGTAGGCAAGCAATGTCAAATTGGAGAACCCCCATAGAACAAACAAGCTATGGGAAGACTTGCAGGCTCAACAGAACCAATGCAGTTCAAAGAAGCCCAGCAGAACCCAGGGCGAGTGGCAGTCCACAAGGACCAGAGACAACCAGGCAGACCTTCAATATACACACATTGGTTCTTACGTAATGTCACTTGTCTGTGACATCTCTCTCACTCCCCCCTTTTGCCTTGGAAAAGCAGTCTTGGAGAACTTTAAAGTTTAAAACGCCAGCTCTAGATTGGATTTACCACCTTTGGCAGAAATTCTCTGATGTGTATTTAAAGTTTTGTCAGGCATATTTTCAGATCAGATATATCCAAGCATATTTAATTATAGAACAAAGTTTGCATCCAGAGGCACTTTTCATACCAACAAAGTTTCATTCATTCAAGGTATAAGCTTTCATGTACAAGCATATTTAAGGTATCTGAAGAAGTATGCTTGCACACAAAAGCTTATACCTTGAATAAAACGTTGGTATTAACAATCGCTACCCACCTGAATCTATATCTAGTTACAGTTCACAAATAAGTATTGGTTGTTCAAGCAGTTAAATCAGAGGCCCTTAGCACTGTTGTTAAATCAGGCCAAATATATTTTGGACTTGAGCTAGTTTATCACATTCCTCTTTAGTTTAAAACTTACAAAATTACAAAAACTCTGCATCTTTAATTCTTTGTTCTAGTGCTGAATACCATTAGATATGTGAACTAGGGCATAACTAAGCCATAGTAAAAGCATATCCATCAGCATCATTTTTGTACAGTGTTCACAAAACTTCTGATACATCTACCTACATATACAGTGTCCTTCCTTACGGTCTGGGTTAGCAAAACCTATTTTCTTAACTGGATCAGGGCATTCTAACACCAATAAACCCAACACTGCCTGATGATCCTTACTACTAGTTACTTTGCTAAACCTCATACCTATCACTTTGTTCATTAATGCACAGATTTAAAACAATTTGAAGCTGTAGGTATAATTTAAAATGGAAGACACTAACAATTACCAGAAGTAATGCTGGCTGGAAGTTGGGAAGCTTGAAAGATATGCCTCCCACATTGGTAAAGGTTCATGTGACCCTTGCTGATTCAGTTAAGAGCCTTGGGGTTATATTTATTTATTCAATTTATACCCCACCCTCCCCACCAAGGCAGGCTCAGGGCAGCTTACATGGAAGATAAAACATAAATAACAATTGTAACAGTCATAAAACCAACTAAAACAATTCAATAGATAAAATGGACCAAACAATACAGCTGGAGAAACAAGCTAATACAGTCGCAAAAAAAGGCGTTCTGCCAAGTCAGCCTAGCTCTTGAATCCATGCCACAGTGACATGGAGACACTAATGCACTGTACATTGCTCTTCCTTCAAAATCAACTTGGGAACTCCCATCTGGTGTAGAATGCCACAGCTCAGCTACTATCAGAAGCTAGATGGAACATGCATATTACTCCCATTCTGCAGCCACTCCAGTGGCTGCCCATCAGCTACAGGGCTCAATTTCAGGTATTGGCTATCACATAGAAAGACCTTCAGGGTCTATTTGCAAGACCATCTCCCCCCTATACTCCACCATGACACCTTTGCTCATCTGAACAGCATCTTCTGCAGGCACTACCCTGCAGACAGGCAAAATCAACAACTTCCTGTACATGTGCCTTCTCTGCTGTGGCTCCCACCTTGTGGAACAGTCTACCTGAGGAGGTCATGAAGGCTCCCACTCTTCAGGCTTTCCACAAACCATGCAAAACTGAAATTCAAGGGTTTTTTTCAGTGTGAGCAATAGGGTACCACTGCACCAAATGATTCACAAAGCTGGACAAATTATTCAGGACTGTGGTGTATACTACTGTGTATAGCAGGGGTCTCCAACTTTTTTGAGCCTGTGGGCACCTCTGGAATTCTAACACAGGCCAGTGGGCACAGCCGCAAAATGGCTGTCATAGTTTACCTTCAGTCATGCAGTGAAGATCCTTAGCAGTGGAAAAGAGCAAGAGTCCAGTAGCATCTGAGAGACTAACAAAATATGTAGCAGGGTAGGAGCTTTTGTGAGTCACTGCTCACTTCTTCAGATACAGCTAGAATGGGAGTCCATCTGTCCTATTTATTGGAAAGTGGAAAGATTTCAGATGCCAAATAACATTAGCAGGAGAATGACAATAGCAGGCGTGATTGGATTTAAGTGAGATATGCAGAGGGGCAATAGGGATGGAGAAACCAGCATAGGTAATGAGACAGGAAACCTAGGTCTTGATTCAATCTAGGTGGATGCATTGTCTTGAGCTTCATTATCAGTTGCAATTCTGTTCTTCTCTCCCTTTGAAATTTCTTTGTAAGAGAACTGCTACTTTTAGGTCACCAACTGAATGTCCTGGAAGTGAAGATCCTCGTTGCTGTGGTGGCAGCTGCAGCCCAATCAATGTATTTAAAAACTGCACAGCCAATCAAAATGGCAGTGGCTGGACAAAAGCCTCACCTGGCCCTGGCCACTTTCTAAAAACTCTTTGGGGCACCAGGAAAGTGTCGGCTGGCCCTACAGCATCATAGGTACCACACTGGAGATCTTTAGGGTATAGTTTGCTGTAAGTAGGGTCCTAGTGTGTGATCTTGTATCATTTTGTGTATCGTGTTAACACTTATGCATTGCTTCAATTCTGCTTTTTAGATTTCTGGTTGGTTCTACAACCCAAATCCTATTTCATTGTTTATTGAATGCCCCATCCTGTTGATTGTAATGACTCACTTTTTATAATCTGCCTTTAGTCCCAGTGAGAAAGGCAGACTATAAATAAGGTAAATAAATAAATGTTTGTTTTATTGTATCATATTGCTTGGTTTTAAAGAAGCTTGTAGAGTCTTATTTGGGACAGTTTAACACTGCTAAGCCCAGGCTAGCCCAGTCTCATCAAATCTCGGAAAACAAGTGGGGTCAGCCCTGATTAGTATTTGGATGGTCGACCACCAAGGAAATCCAGGGTTGCTACACAGAGGCAGGCAATGGCAGACCATGTCTCTTGCTTTGAAAATCCTATGGGATCGCCATAACTCAGGTGCAACTTGACAGCAATTTCCACCACCATCAAGCTCTGGGTAGCTTGAACATGAGAAGCCTAGTACCACAGTACTAACCACTGGGTAGGAAGCCATCCAACTGTTAAGCCTTAGTGGTGCAACTAAGCTGTTAAGGGCTTTGTCCTTGATCCAGATTCTTTCACAATACATGTAGCTCCAGCTATAGCAGATCATAAAAGATTAGTGTCCTGAACTTCAGTGAAGGGGAGAGAAGACTGGTCAGGAGACATGTAGCACTATACTCATCCTCAAGTGTCAGTGCTCTTCCCTTCCTCTCTTATGCAACTGATACTTGATCTATACACTGGCGCTTGAGCGGGGATGTTATGCCCAGTGACAGTCTGTGGTTTGGTTTCCTTTAAGCAAATTTTTCTCTGTCTGGGGAATCTCCTGAGTGCATTTCTGTGAAAAACATGCAATACATGTAAATTAATTTGCATATACAATTAGCATGCTCTGGAATGTGTGTTATATGTAATCGTTAACGCAATAGGACTATAATGTGTCTGCAACATAAAGGTAGGAAGGGATGAGTGGCTGGATAGAATGCAGCCCTGCTGGGAAATCCAATTATGTCTTTTCATTCCTTCATGCCTACAAGTGTGTCTGATCCTAGAACTGAAATTTGGATCTGAACTGTTAGAAAACTGAGTTATATCAGTCTCACCATGAATTTGTGACTTCATCATTCAGACTGCTCTGACAGAGAAAGTGTGGCCAAGGAAGTCCATGAGCATTTTCAATCTACTTACTGATAAGGTCTTCTTTTGGGATGAGAGAAAGGCAAGATAACAATTGACACATTCTTTCTCACTCATTGCAGAAGTCTGCCCACTTCCCAGCTAAAATGCCAACTCATGCTCTCATTATCTTCTGCTTGGAATATAACACATTTCTCAGTTCTACTCAAAATTGCTGCCCACATCATTTACCATGCAATGCTGCTTCTCAGATCCCTATACTGGCTTCCATCTCCAGCACAAGGATCCCCACAGCTTTGATTTTACCCTGTGTTTTGGCTCATGTTTCTTGCTATGTCCTCATCGAGGATTTCTGCTCCTTCCTCTCTCACCATCAGCAGCCAGAAGATGCCTTGCTCTTCTGCAAGATTCCACCTTGTTCTCTCTTGCTGCCTGTGAAGAAATGCATTTTTCCTGGGAGGTTTGAAATTAGCAAAACCTCCACTTCACATTTTAAAAGTTTTTTTTCTCTGGGTGGAGATCTCCAGGAAATGCCTCTTTGACCTGGCCTGGAAACTGATAAAAACTCCTTGCAGCAGGAAGGAGGTCTCTTTTCTTTGGGTGCAGAGTCCATGACCACACAGAGACCTCTCCTAGACTAGACAGATGTTTTGTCCATGTGCTGGCCTAAAGAGTTGGAGAAAGCTTCAAGGTAATAGTGACTCTGTAGAGATCTAGACCTTCTAAGCTAAAAGCCTGTCCTATTTTAACATCTGATATGGCATGTATAGAGTTAAGGAATAGAGGATTAGCATTTTACCCATTTCTTTTGGTTTCACTTGCTCAGTTTGTTGCTGTGCCAAAAGTATGCTTGTAAACTTTTTCTTTTTAATAACTACTTTATAGCTTTTGATGTTGGGAGTGATTTTCAGTACCACATAGACCTCCAGTGTCTCAGACACACCATTTTAAAAGGGGTGCCAAGAGGAAAGCAGACAGTTGGCAAGTGGCCATTCCTTCAAGCATGCATAAGGCTGTAAATTGTCCCCATGGTGACCAGACACTGGGCAGCAGGAGACACAGAGGCAAGGCCTCAGAACTTGGAAGGGAAGCTGGGAGTCCTGACCCTCCCAGTGGGTAACCCAGGCAAAAGGTCAGGTGGTGGCGGTGTGCTATCAAGAGTGGAAGAAAAGCCTCTCCAGGTCTGAGAAAGAACCAGGAAGGCAGGGTGGAAATGGGGCCCACTGGCCAGAGTGGGCACATTCCACCACACTGCTCATTCTGTGTGAAACTCCCTCACTGCACAAGTTTGTGGTTCCATCTGTCTTATTCAAGTTTCTCCTTTTCCTTTGATCACGGGACTATCTCAGTTCTCATCAAGCATAGCCAAGTTTTATGTACCTGTACTTGTTGGTGAGACTACATGTCTGGTGATTATTTTAACAGACAACGGTTGTTTCTCCTTTCCCTCTCCAGTATTTGCCCACTGTCTATTTTATATTGTAAGACTGCAGGTGGTCTGGGTTTGTTTTTTTGATGGTACGTTTTGTACCTGACAGTGCTGTATGCACAAATAAATAATAGAAGTCATGTAATTTTGTAAGCTTTTGCTGAGCATGGGATAAAAACAGTTGCACTTACCTGTAACTGTTGTTCATCAAGTGGTCTTCTGTGCAGGCATACAGGGGATGACACTTGTGCAGGCCTGCCATGCAGATCTTCTCTAAAAGCTCTCTAGAAGATTCAGAGTGCTTTCCCCCTCCCCTCATGGGCCAGCTCTTTCCTGCCCATCCAGCATGTGACAAGGCAGGGAGAGAACTCCTTTCCTCAGTCCTTTTGTTGCTGTCATGGAAGGACCCAGGGAGCACAAGGATCACACACAGTGGGGAAGGAAGGAAGGAGGGATTTTTGCCTGCATAGAAACACTGTAGGAGAACCTATACCATTTGATAGCGTAAAGCTTTCTTGTCAAGGGTCATCTGGAAGACAACAGTACCTATGCCACCCTGTCAGACCACACTAATGGTTGCATATATCAGCCAGGCTGACAGGCATAGGGACTGGACATTGTGGTGAAGGAGAGGCCCTATGTGAGGCAGGTCTCCCACCATGGGCAGAAGCATGTGGTAGCAACCTTTGGACACAGGCCATGGGGTGTTGGAAACCACAACCTTTTGGGCCAGATGAGTGAAATCAGAATGCAGTAGAATTTGTCCATCTGAATTTGGGAGAGAACCTTCCCTAGCCAAAGGGATTGGGGGAAGGCATAAAACTGGGTTCCTTGCCATGTCAACTGAAAAACACCCCTTGGTGAGTAGGTATCCACTCCAGCCAGTGAATAAAATTAGGGGCACTTGGCATTCAAAGAGGAGGCAAACAGGCCCATCTGGAGCTGGCAGAACATGGGAAGCAAAGTGACTGACACTTTTACTTGCTATTGGCTCCAAATTGCATGAGAATATACTTGCCTTGGACCAAGAGAGAAAGACACAAAATAGTTTTATCTAATTTGTAATAAATACATGTATTTTATATATATTTGATAATGTTTATGTTATATCCTCATACTTCAGCCTTGATGGGGAACTTAAGCTAAGTGACATGACTGCCCTGTAATGTATTTATTGGTTTACTTCATTTGTAGCCCACTTTTCACACTGAGACTTAAGGCAGAGTACAAAATATAAAAACAAGTCAGGCCGCCTAAGATAGCCAATAAACAATGCAACAGGAATAGGATTACTACTACAACAGCCCACTATTAACACCCTTGAGTTGCGTGTTGTGTTGTGGTACTCAAAAGTAACATCTTACAGTAACTACAATATATTGATAATATCCTCTTTAGCAGGAGTTAAGATAAACTTGTTTTATGATGTCCACATTTTGGATGGTGGTCCCAGGGTTACAGGCAGAGGTTTACAGCTCTCTAATAACATCATGATCTTGATGCCTATGGGTGAAATAGGTAGGTAGAGGATATTCACAGCTCACATGTGTTATCCAAAAGTCACAAACAAACAGAATAATTAAGTAACGCGGTAACACAGATGGTTCACTGTATCCATGCACCTAAACAGTGCAATCCTATGCAGTCTAAGACCATTGAAACCAATCCAGTGCATTGGATTGCAGAATCAATATCCTAAAATCGTCTGAAGTACAGTAAAGGCATCTCGAGCTACGGGGGGGGGGGGGGAATAAATGTTGTTAAATGACCGTTTCCATTGTATCATCAAATCCACACAGCCACTGCTCATGGGAACGCTGAAATCTCAAGCTCAGCTCACTTACATGGAAACACGCTGCGTTACCACGCTAACAATTACATGGCCACACTCTTGCCAAAATGATGGTAGAGATGGGTACGCAACGCTAATTTCCGGTTCCCAACTGAAAGCCATTGATTGAGCAGGAGGCGCACAATGTGCATAAGAGAGCCGCTTTACCACCCATCCTTATATTGCTTACACTTATTTGCACGACATTGCCGACTCCGTGAACGGTGGCGTTCAATTTGTGACCGGCCTACAAGGCTGGGTGTTTGGCCCCGTCTTGCTTGTATTTTAAAGACGAACAACACTTTATTCCAATCCAGCATCCATGGATTAGGAATCTAGTCCACAAAACCGCTCGCTAGGGTAATATTTATTTATTAAGGTGTCATAAGACTCCTGTCTAATTCTGATAGAACAGACTAATACGCGGCTTACTTTCTGGAATCTTAACCTCCGTATCAGCAACGGGGGGGGGGGGGAGACAGTAAATCCAAACAGCCCTCAGCTCCCGTTTCCATTCGGACGCGCCGGAGCAGGAAGAAAACAACGCAAACTAATGGCTTCGTTCTGCTTCTAAATGTCAACATGGTTTGTCTTGTTTGCCCCCACCCCGTACGTTCCTTGTAGAAATGGAACTATAACTATAATTTTATCAACGCTATGATTCTCTGGCTAAGAGCGACGCTTAAGCAGAGGGCTTTTCGGCTAACTGCGCATGCGTCCAAGAGGGACCATCACTTTCTTTCTCCACCCTTCGCCTACGCTGTTAATGCTCGCCATTGAAGGTGCGCGTGCGCTGCGTGTCTCGGGATGTGCTTTATTCAGCGACATGCTGCTAAGTGGATCTTTTTGCGGGTGCTGTTTTAGGGTCAGAATCGGAGCACGTGGCTCTAGGTGGTTTTTATGGGTCAGGCAATTTGGACGATCCAGGGGCTTAAAAGCAGTTAGAGGGGGTTGGCTGGATAACCGCAGGCTTCCTGTGGGAGCCCCTTGGATGTATGCACAGAATCTCAGGTTGCCTGTGGAGTTCCCAGGTGTTCAGTCAGGGCTTCTTGGAAGGTCGTCCACTCTCGTGTTTGCTAAGGTGCGTTTCCACACAGGTTCGTACAGCAATGCTAAGCAGCAGCACAGTGAGGCTGCAGAAGCACTCCTGGATATCTGCGAGAGAAGGCACTTCCTGAGAAGATGGGAGGCACCCCAGCAGCGCACCTGGCACTTGCACCGGAAGGGAAGCCACCTGGGCTTTGGGCCTCTGGGGGTGGAGCTGAGGAAGAACTTGGCTGCTCAGTGGTGGGAGACCACTGTTGTGTTTAGGGAACAAGTGTTTGCAGTTGATACCCCAGTACATGACTCTTCAGAGGCTGTTGAGGCACCACTAGGGGAAGACTTGAGAGTGGTGCCTTCAAAAACCCTTTGGGAAGTATTAGAGAATGAGGACCTGAGCAAGCAAGAACTGTTGGCCTCTTTGAGAAAGATGCTGAAGGTGTCTGGGATGCTGCGTGGTAGCCTTCTTCATGGTCAGTTTTAAGGGTTTTTTTAAAAAAAACACACACATGCTCTTCCTTATTTTGTGTGCTTTTATGCCACTTTTCAGTCAAAAATTAGCTTATTGTAGTAACTAATTCAAATACCAATTACAGTAGAACTTAAAAGGTGCTTGGCACCTTGGTGGTGTCTTCTTGAGCAAGGCATTAGGGAAAGGTACCTGGCTACTGCCTTTTCTCTTTCTGACTCCTGTACAGATGACAGTTCTCAGGTAGAGCTGGATCCAGGCTTAATGGGAGAAGTGACTGGTTACTATCTCTTCTCCTTCTGCTCCCCTTTAACCTCAGGAGTCCTGGAGGTGGAGAATCTCTGTGTCTAGATACAGCCTAATAACTTCAAATATCAAAACAGTATCAAGATTGTTCAAGAATCAGGCAAGTGTTCTCCTGCTCATACACTTCTTGAATAATCTTGATATAGTTTCAGTGTAGTGATGCCATTGCTGCTGCAAATGCAGAGGCATTCACAGTGGCAACAGAATGTCTCCGTGGGGGTTTCCTATACAATGAACATTGTCAAGGTTGTAACACTTAAAAGGCTTGTTCATGCGTAATTATTATGGCTCTTTCCAGCCGAAGTGTCTGCTAGTGTATGGGTGCTGTAGCAATCCTGCAATTTTAGCTTCAGTGGAGTTGAGTTCAGTTGAGCTGAGCTGAGCTACCTTTTTTCTGTTCCAGACCTTAAAGTGCCACCGTTGTAGATAAGCTGTTTTGGTAGTATACTAACTTGTGAAATTCTAAGATTTCTAAATGGATGAACACTGGATTGTATGGCTATATTATCACCTATTCTTATTTTGGGAACTTTCAGTAAAAAATGTGAAGAAGGCTGAAATGTGTGTGATTCTTAACTATCCTGTAAATGTACTGCAAATGTTTTAACACTTAATGTAATTCACAATGGTAACTTGGACATAGTGTAACTAGGCAATTGTCATTAAAGTTTGTTGTGTAAATACAGAAAAGCCATTGCATTTCTTTCTGTGTCCCTGAGGCTTCCTCTTTTCTCTTCTAAACTAGAATTTTATTAATCCATTAAAATTGTAATATTAGCCAGAAATAGTGAAGCCAATTCTTCTTCTTTGACAGGTGCATTACAGCAATATGTTAATTGCCTGGAATTGGTAAACAAGAGGCTGCCTTTTGGAGTAGCTCAGGTTGGTGTATGTTTCCAGCCAGTTAAAAATAATGAAGAAGACAGTCATGTGAGGTACAGTAATACAAGCTTTTCCCTTCACTAGATAGTCATAAGGCCTTGTCAATACATGCTCATGCAGTTTTGGAAAGAGAAATAATCTCTTGCATTTTGTGCTACTTTCCTTTACTATTGCTTAAAGAACAGGTGAAAGGACAATGGCTTCCCTTGTGTGGTACAGCTCTGCTAGAACTGCAGGACAGTGGTTGGATTACTGGTTACGTCAGCGCCTTCAGTGGTGGAGAAAGGTATTCAGAATATTCATTTCATTTGTTTTAGAATGTATTTAGGAAAAGAGATGGCTGGACTAAGCTACTCCTTAGAACTTGGCCTCAGCATGGAAGTTAGAGTTACCCAGGGCCATCAGTCTTAGGGTCTCCACCAGCACACATGAGACCCACTCAGCTAGCTCAGGAGGAGAGAGGCAGCTGGGCAGTGGGGACTTCAAAGTAGGGTCTGGGAGACACATACTTGCAACCTAACTTACCTCACAGGGTTCTTGTGTGGATAAAAAGGAGGAAAGGAGAATAAACAGCTTTGGTCCCCACTGTGGTCCCTTAAATGAAGTAAATAAATAAAGCTGAAAATGGGAGGCAAATAAAAGGTAGGTTGGTGAGTGGCTGAGAAGGAGAGAATGAGACAGTTAAAGAGGAAAGGGTATGGGGGTTGCCAGGAAGTGGGGAAGAGGAAACAGTGTGGGTAGGGGGATACAGGAAAAAGTGAGGTACCCCCCACAAGTCCTTGAGGGTTCCTTACAATGCAACTGGGTCTGTCCCAGTGGCAGGCACCACATAACTGAGCCACGGTTTTCCTAGGTAGAGGCTGATGGCCGGGGGGGGACTTAAGACAGAGGGTCAGATAAATATAGGTTGGCTGTTGCATGGGAACAAGACAGGGTTGCCAACTCCAGGTTAGGAAGTTCTGGGGGGGTGGAGCCTGGGGATGGTGGGGTTTGAGGAGGGGAGGGACCTCAGAAGGATATAATACCATAGACTCCACCCTCCAAAGCAGCCATTTCCTCCAGGGGAACTAGGGTTGCCAGCCTCCAGGTGAGGGCTGGAGATCACCTGGAATTACAAGTCCTCTCCAGAGGACAGAGTTCAGTTTCCTTGAAGAAAATGGCTGCTTTTGGAGGGTGGACTCTAGCGTTAAAGTCACTTTATTCCCCAAACCTCACTCTGCTCTGGCTCCACCCACAAATCTCCAGGAATTTCCCAACTTGGAGCTGACAACCGTAAACGGAACTGATCTCCGTAGTTGAGAGGTCCATTGTGATTCCAGGAGATCTCCAAGTTGGCAACCCTAGGATGAGAGAAGGGGCTTTCAGGAAAGAGGAAATAGTAGGGGAGTGGGAAGTAAGATATCTCCAGCAAGACCTTGTGGGTTTCTACTTGTAGTTCCTAAAGTTGGAGCAGCTTTGATTTTGTGTAATGAAAAGCAATTGTTTTTGTATTGAGTTCCATGACATCACAGAAGAATTTGTAATTAGTAAAAATCTTATAGATTTATCTTTTTCTGACTGGATTTCTAGAGTTAATGGGTGTGCACCTTTCTGTCAGGTGGAACAGAAGGACCATTACTTTTTAGCTACCCACAGAAATACACCTGTTTATGCCAGTTACATAGTGATTAAACCTAATATAGACTTAACTGGTATGTTGATAGATCTCTCTCTGGTCTCTAGTTTGCAATGAGCCCATCCAACTTCAGCAGTAGTGACTATCATGGTGAAGAAGGCAGAAGAGGAAGCAATATTTATTACAGCTTTCCCTGGGGAGAAGAACTGATAGAAACATTGCGGAATTTAGGAGATACTAAACTGCTGCAAATGTATCCTGGAAAAGCACCTCAGCTGCATGTAAGATGTATTTTTTTTACATTGTTTCACATGGATTCAAGTGACCCAGGGAGGACACACATTTTGCCTGCGAGGCAACGGAATGGTCTATAGACAGGGATGTTTCTACAACAGAGGCAATATAAATGATAGTTGAAAATTCAAGAATTATTATGTTTTGGTTTTTTATTTGCTACTTTTGTGTGTTTAGACATGTCTTGATGCTACAGGCTCGGGGCTAAAAAATTATGCCTCTGTCTATAGGATGGCCAAGCCACTTGGGCTAATGTTACCCCAGTGCAGACATATGGGATACCAGACGGAGTTCTTCCCCACAGGTGAAATGCAAAGGGTCTTCCTTTGCTTTTTGCACAATGCAGCTCTTCTATAGACACTGGGGTGTGTCTCGCTTTCTGTTCTCCTTTGAAATGGAGCCCACACATCAAGACTGTTTCTTTACACGAACACAGAAAACTGCCTTATACAGAATCAGACCATTGGCCTGTCGGGATCTTTATTGTCTATTCTGTCTGGCAGTGGATCTCAGGCAGAGGTTTGAAGATGCTGGGAACTGAATCAGGGACCTTCTGCATGCACAGCAGATGCTTTACTACTGAGCCATGACAATTTCTAAACATAAGCCATATGATGCAATGCACAAACTTAAAAAAAAAATTAATAGATTTCAGAATGCACATTGTGGTGTTTCTCCTGCAGGGTCGAGATGGCAGGAAGAATGTTGTTCCTCATATCCTGTCTGTGAGTGGCAATCTAGACTATGGAGTGCTAGCGTATCTCTGTGACTGTATGCATCTGACTGAAAATGCATTACCAAGAAAGAAGGCTTTTCAGAGAAAGGTGACTTTCCCCTCAATGTGCGTGAAGGCCTGATAAAGAGAAAATGCATTGTGTGCTTGCATTACCTTTCTAATTCTTTGTAATGTTCTGTTTCAGGTGCTTAAGCTTCACCCATGTTTAACACCAATCAAAGTTGCATTGGATATGGGAAGAGGCCCAACCACAGAACTGAGGCAGGTGAGCAGTGTGTGTGAGCGTTGAAACTAGAGCTGCCGTTCCTCTCTTAATGTAGCGGTCTAAAAAGATCACTTTTCTGTTCTTTTAGATCAAATACTTGTTTGTGTTCTGTGTTTCCCTGTGTAAGGATGGATGGGCTGTAGACTCAGTGTTGTGGGTGTTTCCAATAAGGATTTCATAATCAAGGGACTGGTATAATGTTTAAAAATTAGATCCTGGCCCAGAATTTATGTTTATTATTTATATTTTCGATTTATATTCCACCCTCCCCACATGGGTAGGCTCAGAGTGGCTTACAACAGTTAAAATACGATCTAATAAATAGACAAACAGAATAAACAGAAGAGCAGCTTGTACGCAGCAAGAGGTTTCCTTGTGTACATCAATTCTGAAAGCTACATCAAGCTACTATGCAGGGAATTCAAAACAAAACAAAACCCACCCATCCTCCTACCCAGAGGTTTGCTTGTGTGCCTGGTGCTGTGGGCAGAGAGAGACTTGTGTGTATGTATGTGTCCTACCTCTAATCACATCAGCACAACACTTGAAGGGTTTGACTCGGACGCTCCTTATGATGCTAGCTGACTGTGAGGCTGGTTGGAGCCACAGAAGGACTAAGTACACATAAGTTACATATGAAGCTGCCTTATGTATCCTTGTCTTAGTCTCTAAAATTGTGGTAGTAGTCATAGACTTGATTGACACATGAACACATAAAGCCATCTTCTACTGAGTCAGGCCAGTCCAGGTCAGTACTGTTTACTTTGACAGGGAGCAGCATTGCGCAAAGTACAGCTAGAGATATTTTATTTCATCTGCTACCTGATCCTTTAAATTTTTTGTTTGTTTATTTTGTATTTTTCATATGTACGTGCACCTGGAAGTCATGGTGACCTCTGGTGACTGATCCCTACTGGGGACCTGGAAGATATTCAGAGAGGTGGCTGAATAAAGCCTGCCCCCACCTCCCACCTCTGGTATTCCAAGGAGGTCTCCCATCCAAGTACTTGCCAGAGTTGACCCTGTTTAGCTTCTGAGATCTGACGAGATCGGGCTTGCCTGGGCTATCCAGGTCAGGGCCTCATCCTTTAAACTTGAGATGTTGTGGACTGAGCCTGGGACCTTTGCAGATGCTCTACCACTGAATCATGGCCTCACTCCCCCAAACATGCTCTCTCCACTCATCTGAAAATTCTGACTGGCATCAGAATGGCACAGATGCAAGATCTGCAAAAGGCCCAAGCAATGTCCCCCCCTCCAATTTTTATCACCCAAGAAAGGGGCTAAGTGGAGAGGTTTCTGCTATTGAAACCCTCAAGACCTTGGTAAGTATTAAAAGAATGAATAAGATAAGGTTCCTGATTTACAGTGTTGTCCTATGCAGAGTTACTCTATTCTAAGCCCGTTGAAACTGATAGGCTTAGACTGGAGTAATATCGTATAGGATTGGTCTACAGGTGTATTTGCCAACTGATAAAATGCTGTGAGATACCTAGGGGGAATAAACAAAGCTGAAATTTTAATTTTAGAGAACTCCTTTTGTTCTCTAATTTCATCATGTGTCTCAAATTTATAGTGCACAAATATTCTGGCCTATATAATAAAAGGAGATTTACTGTTCCTTACAGTGCTTCAAGTAACAATATTTTTCCTTTCCCAAAGGTGTGTCAGGGATTGTTCAGTGAACTCTTAGAAAATGGGATTTCTGTTTGGCCTGGATATCTTGAAACAATGCAGTCATCACTGGAACAGCTGTATACAAAGTAAGAAGAAATAAATGTGTTATAGCCTTTAGAACTTTAGAATTGGGGACTATAATGTGCTGGAAAATATAACGAAGTCCAAATTAATCATATGATTATCCAAATAATCAATGGCAGTAATTTGTCAAATTATATCTACTCTGTTCCTTATAATATTTATTTATTTATTTTTCAAATTTATAGTCTGCCCTTCCCGCAAACAGGTTCAGGGAGGATCACAGCAGTAGTTAGGTAACACAAACATAATAATAAATAGTTAATTAAAACAGCATTTAAAAACAATATGCTTAATTCATTGTCTTATATGCTTTTTGAAGATACCAGGATTGGTTTCCGGAACAGTCCATGGTAACTTGATGTAGTATTTCAAATTGTTTTGCTATGGGTGCTCATATTCCTCTTTCCCACCTCCATGCTGCTGCCCCAAATTTCTTTCTGGCTGCCATGCTACTCCACTAACTGGTATACTCATGTGTTGCAATTTATGGACTGGCTCCAGTGCAAGGATCACTGATCTTCCTGGCTTTCCCCTCCTCCCTCCCTGGGAATAAAGTTTCCCAGGGTCAGAAAAGACAGCAGGGAGGGAAGCAAAAGCTGAAAGATCCATGACAGTCAGTGTCTTTCACTGATGAATCATGAGATTAGCTGGAGAAAGAGCAGGTGTAGCAACACAGTGGCTGTGCCATGCTTTCCGTCTCTCTCACCTTAGTGGATCATGCTAGCCCTCTGGTGGCTCGTGGGAGAAGACCAAGGTGATACATCATAGCTGAGCAAGAAAGGTGCTGTTGTAGTTTGCCACTCATTTGACTGCCTTTGAGGCAAGTAGCAATTACACTTCTTGAAGACCTTCAGTTATTCCAGTAGAGCAGTTGATCTTTTGAGCAAAGCTACACTTGAATTAACTATATGGCGACACTGTTAATCTTGGGATCCATCCCAATATCAAATCAAATTCATCTTCCCCAACAGGAAGTTAATGTCTGTACCAGTATTGCCACATCTCATACTAACACTGAATAGTAGTGTTACTCTGGAATATGCCAAAGCAGAGTAACTCTTATGCTGCTCTTGTTCCTTGTTTACAGGTATGATGAAATGAGTGTCCTCTTCACAATCCTGGTCAGTGATGCTACACTAGAGAGTGGTGTGGTCCAGCTGAGAAGCAGGGACACCACAATGAAAGAAATGATGCATATATCTAGATTAAAGGACTTCTTAACCAAGTACATTTCAGCAGCTAAAAATGTGTGAGTTATAATAAAAATAATTTTGTATCTTCCTGTCTGGATGCATTTTAGTAAAATTGTCCGAAGCCACTGAACAAAAGCCAAAAATCATGAGTTCAGTACCCCGTCGTGTTCAGCAGGGGGAGCTCTTTTATTCAAAGTGAGATAGAAGGACAGCTGAGACAAAGCCGTTGGACTGGTAAGTCACAACTTTGAGTTCAACCAAATGTCATACAAACATATCTGAGTAAGTTCTACTGATATACAGTTTGAGTTTCTGCCTTGGGAAGTACTGCAGTTATTTTAAATTAATCACCTTTTCAGATGGAAAGGTTTGGCACAAGGTTATGCAATAGTGTTCCCCAGTTCTGCCATACAAACTGGAAAACCATCACGGATGAGCTGTGATTAGGGGAATCACTGTCATTTGGAGAAGGGCCGCCTTAAAGCTGTCATTAGACAGTCCGGAGTTTTAACACAGAAATGCCGTCCACATCAACATCAGCGTGTGCCATTTAAAATGCCTTCAGGCCGTACGTGAAATGTTGCATCGGGGGGGGGGGCTGGTAACAATCTGCTGGGCATCTCTACTCTTCTCTCCACATGGGAATCCCATCACTCTTTACAATTCCAAATATTTGTTTAGTCTTACAGTTTCAAGATACAGATGGGAAATTATGCTCACAAGATTAATTGCACTACCATCTGCAGTCTCTGAAGACCATATATTAGGTATACCATTTTCAGCTAGATATTGCAGTTGTGGCTTAGGGATCATAGCAACTGTGAAGCATTTTTTAATTTGAATGTCCATGGTATAAGGAGGCTAGGGAGAAATGGATTATGCCCCAGAAAAATGAGCCTCCCCTAGACATTTAATTTACTAAAATTCTGATGGCTTTTAAAGCTGAATTCCTTGTTCAGGCCCTGAGAGTTCAGGCAGCTTGTGACAAGACACCTTCTCTAACATAGTATAGCCTGTCCACTCTGGCTTGAATTCTTCTTTTTATTCTTAGCTAGGATAGATCAATACTACACACAAGACCTGTAGGTCAGAAGTATAGAGAAGAAAGATACCCCACTTACATACACACACAATTGGACATAAATCCTGAGCAAGGGATTTTACCTTTTTTATCTTCTGATGACTTCTGAATAGGCTACTGTAGTAGCATCTCTGAAACTCACTAGAATAATCAGAAGTAAACATTATGCATAACATAAAATACATAAACACATCAAAAATGTAAATGAAATCTTAAACAGCTATTGCAAGTCATATAAATGAACTGTCATACAAATTTTGTGCAGTCTGGGAAATACTGCCTATAGTAGTTGGATCCTGTGTCCTTCCAAGCAAGAAACATTCCCCTCTCACAACAGGCAACAGCGGTGATTCAATTTGCTTCTTCCTCCTTGAAGGAGCTGTCCATGTTGCATGGCTTTTTATCCACAGGGGTCTCTCAACTTTGGACATCACTGTTTTTGGTACTCACATGCAGTAGCTAGGAAAGGGGAAGTCAGGAATGATTTGCTTCTACTGCTATCTTTCCTTGGCACTGCATAGGATCCAGCCTAGAGTGACTATGATTCACTAGATAACTTTTTTTGTATTTTTTAACATGTGTGTGCATGCGTGCGTGCACCTGGGAGTCATGGCGACCTCTAATGACTGACCTCTACTAGGGGCCTGGAAGATGTTCAGAGAGGCGGCTGAATAAAGCCTGCCCCTGCCTCCCCGCCTCTGGTATTTCAAGGAGGTCTCCCATCCAAGTACTTACCAGAGTCAACCCTGCTTAGCTTCTGAGATCTGACAAGATCGGGCTTGCCTGGGCTATCCAGGTCAGGACTGTAATTGAAAGAGCAATCCCAGAAAGGCCTGCTCAGAATCCTACTGCCATCTATTCAATAGAGCTCACTCCCAGGAAACTGACTTTAGAACTGCACAGGGAAGGATCATAGTAATATTTCCTTTTTGTTGCTGTAGTCTCTTTGACTCTTGAGGAAAGCCTTTGCAAACACTTAAGGTGCAGTCCAGCAGCACTGGCAAATGTTCACTCTCCTTTCACTGCAGTAGTAGTTGTGTGGCACTCCCTGTGTATAAAGTCTATAACTTTTGTATGCGTGAATGTTCTCTAATTTTAACTAAGAATTTTTGGTACCTTAAAATGAACTACAAAATCTTCTAATGCGCTTACAAGGATTTTTTTAAACCTGAAAGATCCTGAAGGTCTATTTTTGTGTGTGAATTACTGTTTCTCCTCCAGTTAGCTGATCTATCGACAAATGCACTAAATTATTAGTAAGACATTCCTGCTTAGCATAGGGTCCAACGGGACCGCAGTTCCCCATAATCTTTTGACTAGCTCTACTGCTGTTGATAGACTATTCTGAGATACCACTTTGTCGTAGGAGCCACAATAAAAAGGCTGCAGTGCTAAATAAAAAAAAAGATCCCGGCCTCATCCTATGGTCATTGTCACTCACTGAAAGTTGGTTTGAGCAGAGTTGCCCTCCTAAGAACATCATACACATCATGTCCTGGTTTTGTTTCAGTTACAGAACACACACATAGACATTACCTTTTCTCACTTTTTCTTTTTTGTTACTAAATTCCAAGTTGACATATTCTTCTTGGACTTTTTCATGTGCTGAATAGAATGTGAGTAAGAAATATAAATGAAAAGAGAAAAAGGGTCTTTTGATCAGTGAAAAATCCATGCCTGGGTTGTACAATGCATGAACAATAGCCAGAGTTCCCAGAACTTTATTCTTCTTATGTTCTCTAGGGCTCTATTTAATCATCATCTTCTAGAGCTCCAAATAAGGATATGGAAGATGGGGAATTATGTGTCTGAAGTGACCTCATGTGCTCAATGAAACTTTTAAACCACATTTGCTTCTGATAGAATGCAGAAAGGACTAGGAGGAGAAATGTATCCATTTCTTTCATTTGTGCTTAGAAACCTCTTTGCCACGCTATTAATCATTCTGAACTGCTCAGTTCTCAAGCTGGTAGTTCTTCGCCTATATGCTGTCTGGATAATAGAAAGGTTGGTTGACCCTGAAACAAAGAAATTCTGCCCCCTTTTCCTATGGCTTTGTTGCACTTCCAAATACTCTATATTCCTATAGCTGTGCCTGGATTGGGCTATAGACCTAAATAAAACTCCGCCACTACAGTTCCTGAGCTGCATAATGTAAAGACCTTGGGCCTTTTTTGTTTTTTCTTTCTGTTATTTTCTGTTTAGCCTGTTTTTTATCCCATCTTCTTAGCCAGTTTTCTAGCACTGGCTTTGATTGCAGCTGGCAGGATGCTTAGTAGGAGATTTACATTCTGCAAAGTCCCTTGCCATGGCCAAATTAACTGCGGAGTGTCCTGATGCAATGTCAATTGCTGCTGAGATTGTTTTGAAATCACTGATGTCTATGGAACCAGGTTAGACTGATATAAGTTGTGTATGTTTTCATTGTAAACCCTGTAGAGCAGGGGTGTCGAGCTCATTTGTTATGAGGGCCCGATCTGACATAAATGAGACCTTGCTGGGCCGGGCCACGTGTGTCATAAAAGGTGATGCCAGGTAGCGGAGATATAAACTTTATAAAGGACACAAACACAAGAACTTTTTTTTACTTAAAATAAAAACATGCTTAAAACATTAGCACTCTTGCAATATTTTGTTTGTTTAACTGTATCTGATTACTGACACCTCTTGCTCTGAATTATTGCATCAAAATGTCTGTGCTGTTGCAATCTTATGCTGTTCAAGTGTGTATCTGTAAGCTGCAAACCTGCTTTTGATTTATTGACATTCACCACAGAAATCTCATGCTCAGAGTTCTAGGACCCAGGTTAAAACATGAAATGGCTGAATGATTAAGAGAGTCTGGTGTAGCAAGCTATGATGCAGCAGCAGCAGCAGAACTGGAAGCAGGAGATGGCCAGTTCCACTGGGGGCCTGATGGAAGCCCTCCGGGGAGCTGATCCGGCCCCCGGGCTGCATATTTGACACCCCTGCTGTAGAATCTCTACTTGACTATAATTATACCAAGAAAAGAGTGCTAGTGTTCTATACATGGAGTTGGATCCAGTACAGTAAGGACTCACGTGCACGGGGCATGGCTTTCTTAGCTCCCTCTTGTTGTGATCCGAAAGGCCCTGCCAAATCTTCCAGGGGGTCACCTCTTCCCAAGGAACAAGAGGGAGGGCATATTAGGCTGCTGCAGCAGGGGGAGCTGCCGGTCACAATCTGTGTGTCCTTACACTAACCAAATTGCCACACTGGATGTAACCCATTGCCTTTTCACTTAGCTTGTAGTGGGGACTATGCCTCTAATGTATGTATATTCCACTTCTCCAGGTTTCACCTGTCCCCTGTGCCTAAGACAAAAAGTTTCCTTCTGGCTTTCTGTTTCATAACAATGCTTTTGACGTGGCTGAGCAAGGTGGGCTTTCCACCTGCCTAATTTCCTGATAGAACTTCTGTATAATGTTCCAGTGATTCCCCCCTCCCCTGCATGAAGGCACAAAGAAGGCTACACGAAGGCACAAAAGTTGTAGGGCTCCTGGACCCCTTGCAGTTCCATCAGTTTGTAAGGCAAGAACTGCCGATTTCTCTACTTCTCTCTTTTGCTATTCAGAAATATTCCCCAGATATTACTGATTTCTGCAGTCATTTCTCTGTACATAGACATATTAAAGAGTAAATCTCTTGGACTTTACCAATCTCAGCGTAAGTCACATCGTTTTCTAGGCCTGGGTAACTTGTTGGAGCAAAACCAGTGGGGGAGATGTCTCTCAGTTTTCCTGCAAGAAGCAGCAAAGTTTTAATGATTTACCATCTTTGGTAAGAAGATTCTGAGGAAGTGACAGTTATTGCCCACAGTGATTTTGTAGACACATGAGGGAGAACTGGCTGGCAAGGAGCAGGGCTGTGGGTCAATTGTGCTTTTCATGTAGAAGGTGCTACATTCAATCCCTGACTTGTTTGGAGCAGGGGTAGGGCAGGAGATTATTCAGGAGTGACCAGTAACTCTACAAGCAATTAATAGCTCTCTGCCCTTCCACCAGTGCTGCTGTAATTACTTTCTTTTTCTCCCCACTAAAACTACTGTGGCAGCTTATCCCCTTTTTCATGTGAAAAATTGGCCCGCACACACACATCCCTTTACTCTGGATGGGAAGATGACAATCTCAGCACCAGTTCCCTTCCACATCTCATCCTCCTCCTTCTCATGCACGCACGCACACCCTTGCTCTGGATTGGAAAGGAGTATGCTGTTGACTCACCCCCCACCCCCACCCCCAATATCAATTCTGCTATCTTCCAGGGAAAACACTGTATGGGTGCGTTCAGACAGGCTGTTTAAATGATGACTTATTTTAGCATTTAGATGAGTTCAGGATCTAACAGAGGCCAGTTTCAGGTCAAAAGTTTAAAGGGAAGTGTTCTGTTACAGGGATTGGAGACACTTCAAGGCATGCTTTTGGTGGGAAACTAGTTATTCTGCGCATGTGCAAAGATTCCAATTCTACGGATGACTGCCTATGCACATGCACGAACTGAGAAAAAAAATTAAAAATCACCAACACACGCTCCTGAGCGTCAGTAGTGTAGACGGCAGGGAGTGATGTGACTGCACGGGAAGCTGGGATAAGGAGGTGAGTGTGATCACGATTATCCAGATTAAAAAAAAAATTGTGTCAGAACTGGACCAGTTTAAATTGCTCTCAGCACACCGTCTGAACGCACCCTATATCTTTCAAGGTAAGTAGTTCCCAGAAACAAAGACTGCCTCCCCTGCTGCAGTTAAAGGATCTCAGATCGCTGATGTCGGGGAAGACATTCTGAAGTCTGTCTCCACGAAACCTAGAAAATGTCCCTGTTAGCTAAAAGGACTGACTCAACGTAAGGCAACTTCATATCTTCTTATAATTTACAATAGTTTGTTACTGCCAGTTATTTCACATGCTATATGCAGGGAAAAGAAAGGTGTATTATATCTGTAGTAGAACTGAATCTAAAGAGAAATCTCAGGATTCCTTGTAGATAGGGATGCCAACCACCAGGTGGTACCTGGAGATCTCCTAGAATTACAACTGATCTCCAGGCTACAGAGATCAGTTCCCCTGGGGAAAAACGGTTGTTTTGGAAGGTGGGACTCTCTGTGGCATGGGCACCCCGCTGGGGCCCTTCCCCTCCTCTCCACCAGGCTTGTAGCAAAAATACCAAATGGTATCTTTAAGGTTTGGCTTTTTATTTCAAGAATTATGGTTACAGAGAATGGCTTGGAAGTATGTGAGTAATGTAAGGAATCTGAGGTATGAATAGATGCAGGAATAATGGGATTCCAGAGGCCAGAAAGTGAGGGCTTCATTCAAACACCTCTTATTACTTACTACATTCTCTGAACTCTCTTACTACCATCTATTACTCATTTGCAATCTGCTACACTATCCTTTTGAACAACAATACTCCACATTTTTAGGGAGGATTGATTGCATAGAATAAGTAAATCTAAGAATTTGGTTTTACTTGAAGTGTTTGGAGTTTGGGGCAGATTGTGTGTTATTGTGTTCGTCTGGGGCATGGGTGCTTCTGTGCTGGTGGCGGCCTTGCCGGCCCTTGGGCCATGCCGCCGCCATCGCGGATCTTCAGGGGCAGGGTCTGTCAACGAGTACAGCTGTTATTGTTGACATGTTCCTAGTGGCAGAGGAAGGGAACACAGTTTTTTTAATACTACTGATAACTGCTAATTGGGGAGAAGACTTGTTATGCTTTAAGATGTAATCAATGGGGTTTACCATATTTATTACATAAGGGTCGTTCAGCAGTGGAATCAGCTGCCTAGGGAGGCAGTGAGCTTCCCTTCACTGGCAGTTGTCAAGCAGCAGCTGGACAAATACTTGTCAGGGATGCTTTAGGCTGATCCTACATTTAGCAAGGGATTGGACTAGATGGCCTTTATGGCCCTTTCCAACTCTGTGATTCTACATTTTCGACAAGGGTGCTGGGCAGCAGCAGTAGCAGTGCAAGGTGACATTGCGAGAGATCCATCATAAACAATGGCAATGCCAGCTAATCTTGGTTAGTACTGCACATAAGACGACAATGGTAAACCACCTCTGATCATCTCATACTTTGAAAACCTTATGATGTAGTGCTGGAAGACAGAACACCTAGGTTAGATTAGCTACTGGGGAAGAGCAGAGGATAAATTTGAATTGTGCTGTTCTTAATTATACAACTGGATTAAAGACCTCAAGGGTGTTCCATTGTTGATGGGAATAGATACAAAAGGAAAGTGTGAAGTTGTTTGACACACAGGGTGTGTTCAGACGGATCTTTTGATCTGCCATAGGAACGACTCCCTTGCGGATCAAAAATGCACGACCAGACAGAAACATCTGGGAAATATTCCGGTCCCATAGGCATCCCGTTCTGCTGCGCCTCCAATCCTGATTTAAAAAGTAGCAGTTTCAATGTAGGGTTTTCGCTTACCCGCACAACAACTGCAGACTTTCTTCCGTCTGGTCACTCCATTAGCGCGCGATGCTCCCGTCGGCTCGGTCTGACGTCAGACCGAGCCGACGGGGGCGCGATTTTTAAAAAATTGAAACCCCATGTGCGCTTTAACGAGGAAACGCATTCAGCGATAAGCGCTACGAGGAATGTAATATTCATGCTTATTTCTTTTAGGGACAAGATGTTACCGCGATGGGAGATGGAGGGGGGGAAGGACTGTTCTAACTTGCAAAATAGTCCCTCCATTGATCATGATGGCAAGGGGGAGGACCGGGACTTTGCTGAAAACCCTCCACGATCGCCTCAGTTCTCCAAGGAGGCGCAGCCTTGCCTATGCGAATGTACAAAACTTTTTAAAAAAAAATCCTTGGTGGATGCCGTGTAGACAAATCACGGTGGGAACAACGCGCGGTGAGGCTATTTCATGGGGGGGCGTCTGGTCGTGCTAGGCTGGATTTAAAAAATCGGGATAAAATTTTAGGAGGGCTCATGGCGCGATTGACTGGCCGTCTGAACGCAGCCACATATAGAAACATGCAGGGCTTTTTTTGTACAAAAAGCCCAGCAGGAACTCGTTATCATAACAGGCCTCACCCAACAGCAGGAACTCATTAGCATATTAGACCACATCCCTGACAGCACAGCTCATTAGCATATTAGGCCACACCCCCATGTAACCAGAGGTGTGGTCATCCAGCCTTGTTATTCTGTTTACCTTTGTTGTCAGAACCCAGGGCTTTCTTTGTAGCAGGAATTCCTTTGCATGTTAGGCCACACAGCCCCAATATAGCCAAACCTAATGAGTTCCTGCTGTTGGGCGTGGCCTGTTATGCTAATGAGTTCCTGCTGGGCGTGGCCAACTCAGGAGCCAGCCAGAACTCCATTCCCGTGTGTTCCTGCCTAAAAATAGCCCTGGAAACATGGAACACGAGTAGTATAAATCAAGGTAAACTCAAAATCATTAAATGAGAAATTGAACATTGCAATCCTGGCAGGGAGTAAACTAAAGTGGACTGGATTAAGACATTTTCAAGTCAGAGAATTACAAAGTATTTTACTCAGGGAATGGCGAACACTGAAGAAACTGAGTTTCTCTAATAGGCAAGATGTAGCACATGCAACCAGAGACTATAATGCGATGGAAACAATCTACATTCCAATTCCAAAAAAGAGAGACTGAGCTCACTGTGGGGACTTTACATGAACTCTGGCTGACAATGAATTCAACATGCCCCTAGAGTTTTTGGTCTCCATTTTAGTACTCTCTACATCATTGGGAAAAGAGGAATATGGTCTGGTAATGGTCTGCCCATGTGATAGTAGAGAATCATATGTCTATGAGTCACTTTTCTCACTGGACCTAACGCAGTGTCAATGCAAATGACTGTATCTAATGTTCAGCTATCATTATAGCTCACTCCACCCTGCAGACAAGACAGAGGGTTCCACATATTTGTGGGACTTTGGAGTTATGCAGAAAATATGACTATAAATTAACCAAAGGGGGGGGAGCCTCCTAAAGCAGCCCGCTGAAGAATGAGCATGTTCTAGAAAGAACTGGATTCAGAGAACAGGTGGAAGTCAGTTAAAGGCAGATGGGGAATCGTATGAGAAACTGCCCGGCTGAAGCTCTCCAAATGATCTCCTTGCCTGCCAGTCTGTTTGCAGGCCTCCAGTTCCTTCCAGCACCAGATTTCATAGTTGAATACTCTTCAGGAGAGAGAAACTAAACTAAGAAAAATGTGCCTGTTCTTCCTTCCTCCTCCATGATCCCTTTTGGGACCTCCCCCCCCCCCAGATTAAAGCACTTGTACTTCCAGCATACTAGTAAATGGTTTTTACACAACACAGGGAATAAATCACTGTTACTAATTTTTTAACCCAGCCAGCACATTGGTACATATGGAAAGGCTCATGTTTAGTTGGCAAGCGGGAAGCAAAATGATTTTCTGTTTTCAAGTTCTAGGGTACACATAGGGTTGCCAGCCTCCAGGTGGGACCTGGGGATCTCCCGCTTTTACAACTGACCTCCAGCTAACAGAGATCAGCTCCCCTGGAGAAAATGGCTGCTTTGAAGGGTGGACTCTATGGCATTGTACCACGCTGAGGCCCCTCCCCTCCCCAAACCCCACCCTCTCCTGGCTCCACCCCCAAAGTCCCCAGGTATTTCCCAACACAGACCTGGCAACCCTAGGTACACATGGTTTGGAAAAAAGTATTGGTGGTTTGGAAAAAACTATTGGTAGGCAAAGGTAAACTTACTTGCTTTACACCTGGGAAGGATAAGCAATGGAACTGCTAAAACTAATGCCAACGGCAGCAATAGCAGAGGTGGCACGATGAACACAACTAAATTGTTGTCCTCTCCTGCTAATAAAAAGGTGTAATGATTAGGCGTGGTAGTGTTTCCTTTTCAATACAATGTTGTTTAATTTTACTTAAAAGAACAATGTCTTTTAGTCAGATGTAATCACCAGTGACTAGATGTGCTCCTAAATTAATGTTTCTGAGTCTGTATTTTGCTTCAAAGTTTAAGGTAACATTTCCTCCTTTTGGTACATTTCCAATTTTTTGTCTTTGGGCCTCATTTAAGAAAACTATATAGGAAACACAGATTCTGACCCTAATCCAGTTGTAAGCATACATTCCCATGTAATAACTAGAGACTTCAGATGTACGTGACGCCATTTACACCAAAAGGTGCAGCCAAGCAGCTCAAAAGGGTTCAGTTAGGTATCATGACATAGACAGGAATGTATGTCCAGATGTGTGCCTACTCATGGGGAGGGGAATGGCAAAGAATGAATAGGCTGCGATATTCCGAGGCTGAGAGCCAGTTTGGTGTAGTGGTTAGGAGCAATGGATTCTAATCTGGGAGAACTGGGTTTGAGTCCCCACTCCTCCTCATGCAGCTGCTGAAGCAACCTTGGGTCAGTCACAAGTTCTCTCAGAGTTGTTCTCTCATGAGCAGTCCTTGAAAGAGCTCTCACAGCCCCACCTACCTCACAGGGTGTCTGTTGGGGGGTGGGGAGGGGAAGGGAAGGAGAATGTAAGCCCCTCTGAGACTCCGAGTGAAGGACGGGGTATAAATCCAACCACCTCCTCCTCCTCCTCCTCTTCTTCTTCATCCAAAGAGTGATTAACACATGGAATTCACTGCCAAGGGAGGTGGTGGTGACTACAAGCATGGACGGCTTCAAGAGGGAATTGGATCAACATATGGAGCAGAGGTCCATCAGTGGCTCTTAGCCACAAGGTATAGGCAGGAACTCTGGGGTAAGCGAGGCTCTGTATTCTTGGTGCTTGGGGGGTCAACAGTGGGAGGGCTTCTAGTGTCCTGGCCACACTGCAGGACCTCCTGAGGGCACCTAGTGTTTCTGGCCACTATGTGACAGAGTGTTGGACTAGATGGGCCTTTGGCTTCTCTTATGTTCTTATGTTCTAACCCACCTAAGGATGGCAGAGTACAGGCTATGAATGCAGAAGATCCCCATTTCAGTACTGGCATCTCCAGTAAAAAGGTCACAAACACAACTTTCCATAGCCTACTGGGAATCCTTGGACAGATACTGATAGAGCTGACCCTAAAGGGCTAGATGGCCCTATGGTCTGCCTTGGCATAAGGCAATTTTATATGTTCCAAATGCTGCACAGTCATATGGATCTCCCTTGCTGGATTATTACAAGCGATTAGGACCCAACTTGTCAGGGTCTTGTGTCCATCAGTGAGAACACATAATTGGTGCTTCTCAAGATCAGAAACTAAAACTGGGCTCTCTCCTCTTGCTGCTGAAAATGCATACATACCTCTCATTGTAAAGTTGAAGCCAAGGCTATATTTTCCTTTAGTAAAATTGTTTTCAGCTTTGCATTTATATTCGCCCAATCCACTGATTGAATTGATAGGAAAGTGAAACTCAGCTGCTTCTCCCCTCTTGTTCTTGCTTGCAACAGAAATCACTCGGTCTTTTCCTTTATATAGTGTGTATTTAATGGGCAGAGAACCGCTCCTTGAGAAGCAAGACAGTGTCACATTCTCACCTATACGAACTTCTGCTGAGGAACTGTTGACCACGGGTTGAGACACTGGCTCTGAGCAAAAAGACACATCAGCAGAAGTCCACCATTAATTTTTAAGCGTCATATTGCAACATGCTGACAGAAAAATGGCACTCTGACTATTAATATCCAAATGTTGCCAGCCCTCAGCATTTGTATGTCTACAGAAGGGATGTTATGTGTGTGTCACTTTCTGCACAATTAAAGTACACAGTATTTTAATGTTTACAAAATATATTCTGTTTGGTTTACTGGATATGTAGTGAACAGGAAGTTTCCATTCATCTGTCATGACAGATGGGAAGGACTTTCATGGATGGAGCTGAGAGAGTGTAGGTCTCTTAGCACCTGCACTCCCAACAGGATTCTTGAATCCAGAGTTATCAGGGGTAACAATGTCTGATTTGGGAGATGTGTTGGGCATCGGTGGCACTGGATATTGCTGACCCTGACCTGATACCACAAATATCAAGCATGTTATCAGGTTGGCAGTATCCAAATACACACCCCTACCAGGATAAAACATTACCCAGGAAAAGGGTCGCTCTCTCCTCCCTGGCATGATCTCCCCATGGAGGGAGGGCTGGCTGGCTAGTGATGGCAGCTGTGCCAAAGGCCCTGAGTGTAAGATGAGAGAGTCCTTACCTTGTGCCAGGTAACCCCCAGGCCATTGCCCCAGTGGGACTTTCCCCAGTGCCCATAATGGCTGAACTGTCCCTGTGAAAAGGCATGTCTCAAGATCAGACCCTGCAACTGGAAATGTGTGTCTGGAAAATACAGACGTACCTCTCAGTGTGAAGTTGAAACCAAGGCTGTATTTATTTTTATTAAATTTGTTTTCAGCTTTGCATTTATATTCACCCAGTTCACGGACTGAATTGATAGTGAAGTGAAATGCAGCCTCTTCTCCTTTCTCGTTCTTGCTTGCAAGAGGTAGCACTCTGTCTTTTCCTTTATATAGTGTGTAGTTAATTGGCAGAGAACCTGTTTCCGAGGAGCACTTCAGTGTCACATTCTCGCCTATGGCAACTTCTGTTGAGGGACTCTTGATTGTGGGACAAGACATGGGCTCTGAGAGAGGGCGGGGGGGGGACGGACAAGAGTCAGCCATTAACTTTCAAGCACCACACTGTAATATGCCAAGTGCTAAAAACAAAAATGATTTATTATGAAGTAAGTTATCAGGAGCTAGTGACTACTTAAGCAGATGCATGAAATGTCCTACGTGGCATAGAGGGGGGAGGAACTGTAAACAGTGCAGTCAAAAGCCAATGAAATGAAAAAGGTAGAATGAGCAATCCTAAACCAGTCTGATTATAAGTAAGTCCTGTTTTATTCAGTGGGACTTATCCCAACAAAGTGTTTTTAAGACTGCAGCCAGAATCTGATATTTCTATGCAAAGCTTTCATGTATGCAAGATAAAAAAACCCAGTGACCATTCAAAACAGCAGTTATGAGTGAGGCCAAAATCTTCCTGGATTTGCTAAGCTAATTTGACATCCACAGAGGAGAGAACCACTTGTCTGTTAACACAGTTCATGTATCTCTTGCAGTGGGGCTTTGTTCACAAGATGCCATAAGATTCTCACTTGTTTTGGACTTAAAGACTAATGTGTCTACCTCCCCAGAATTCAGAGCAGGGAAACAACAAGGGAATAGAGTTTCCTAACCTTTTATCCGCTTTAAATTGCCTTCCAGGTTCAACTCTTTTCGACCTCCTCCCTGCCCTCCTCCTCTATAGGATTCAAAAAAGTGGCTTAAACCTATCTATATTTTAAGCCTCACAGTAGGACATGCAGCTGGGCTTAGTTATGGTTTTAGAGTGGGAGTGAGCAAGGTATGGCCACACAGAGAGACAGGTACCACTTTTCTGGTTAACCCCCCCCAGCTGTTTTTAAAAATAAGATCATGGAAGTCTGTGGTGATCTTTTCTGTATAATATGTAGTTATCCGTCAAGTTGATACTGATGACTGAAGCACTGGCAGAAGTGAGAGAGATACAAACAAAATTTTCAGCTTGCCAGTTCCCGTTTGGAAGCCTCAAGCAATATTTTAATAATATTTTAATTTGAGGCTTGAGCAGATGCCCCTGCACTAGCGTCCACTATTGTTCCTCTTCTGTTATATTCACTGTTATAATGGGGGGGGGGATTCTCCTGTTGCTCCTGATCATTCTCTCTGTCTGGAAGAAACAGCTGAACTGAAAGAATAAGGAACAAAATGCAGCTTGGAGATACACAGCATAGACCTTTTTTGGAGATAGTGCAGCTGATTTATAACTTCATAAAAATGTCCTTTCATTAATCCAGTATGGGGCCAGAACCACCTCAAAGAAACCACCCAAACAAAAAAATCTTGGTTGCATTGAGCATGCAGACAGCTGCCAAGGGAAACTTACCAGATTCATCAGGCTCATCCTCTTCTTCATCTGGTAGAGATGACTGGACTGAAAGGCGGAGGGAAATGTACCTTGAATTAGGTTAATCGAATGCAACATTTTGGAAAAGAGACATCATATAAGAAAGGTCTTACTGTTTGCTGTCAGGAGGCACCCAATGACTGTAAAGGTCAGCATTTTAAATAAGATTGGAGCCGTTGCTTAGATCTGCAAAACTGCAGTTATGCCAAAGAAGTTGTCTTGAAGAAAGAGTTTACAAGAAATTGAGGAAGTTTATTTAATGGAATGTTGCATCTGTTTCCGGTGTATGACGTCTGCAACGTATCTAAGCTCAGTCTCAATTGTACATCTTAGCAACAGAATAATCTAGTACACACAGGGGTTTCAAACATATGGCCCGGGGAGCAGAACCAGCTTGTCCAGGGCTCTTATCTGGCTTGAGAGCTATTGGTGCACGGGAGGGAAGGCAGGACGCTGCTGGGGGGGGGGGCAAGCAGGCACACATGGTGAAGTGTGTATGGTTGAAGCTCTCAAGAAACAGAAAGGAAATGGCTAGGGGGCAGGGCTAAGAGGCTGAGCTAAAATAGTGCCACTTTGGGTCCTTAGAAGAGCCACAGGTGGCATGTCAGGATTTGCATGGGACTTCTGAACCACTAAGTATAGCTCATCTAGTATTTGGAATGCAAGCTTTGCGGTTCTCACAGTGTCTTTTGAAATTTGAAATTTTAGGAAGTTCAGGCTGAAATTCCCAGGCAACCTCCTTACATCAAACTGGCATTGTGACAACTGAATTACTGATGGGGGTACTGAAACAATTTCACTGGCTACCAGTTTGCTCCTGGAAACAATTCAAAGCGTCATTTTGAATCTTTTAAGGATACATGAAAGACCACCCTGGGGAACTTTCAGGGGTGGGGCTAGGTGGCACATGATGCCATGATGTCACTTCAGTTCATGTAATTGAAAGTAACATCACATGTCACTGCAACACTCTAGCAATCCCCCAGTCTCTATGATTTTACTGTAGAGATTTGGGGGATTGCTACAACACTGCAGTGAAGCGTGACATCACTTCTGGATACGTGACAAGATGTGATGTTGCAGTATTGTGTGATGAAGCACCCCCAGTAGATGCCCCATCTGCCACATTAGTAGGGTCCCCCTACACCTTTCCCATAGTGACCTGAGCATAAGTCCTGCTTCAAGCCTGGTTTTCTGAGTCCCCACTGTCTGAAGTGGGTTGTGTGACAGCTAGAGATGGAGCTTTTTCTGCATTTATGGAGAGCCTAATTTATGGTATTTCAGGTGCTGCCAGGTAAATAATTGTATTTCCCTTGGCTTTTAGTTAGTTTTTATCCTCCCTGATTCAGGTGCAGAGTTCTCTTTTTACGTGCAGATTTAAAAAAAAATGGTTTTAAGCTTTGTTGATTTTGCTTTAATCATGGACAGATGACTTATCTGGCACCCAGTGGCTCTGCACCCAATGTGGGAGCTCTTGGGGGTCCTGTGGGAGACGTGGCAGCTCTCAAAAGCATGTGGGTGGCACAGAGGGTGGCACACCACAGCCACCACTGCTCCTGACAAGGAGGCCAGTCTGGTGGCTCCCGAGGGTACTGCTGCGGCCATGGCGGCTCCCAGGGGCAGCTCCCAAGGTGGTGAGAAAGAAGGGGGGATTGTCTGAGAAGGCATGGTAGGGTGGAAATGATGGGGAGAGGATAAAAGTAGGGTGGCTGGTGGATGCAAAGGAGAGGAGGCAGGAAAGGGGGAGAGGCTATGGGGGCTTTCAAGGAAGGGAAAGGAGAAGATAGAGGGGAAGAGGGAAATTCTTTATTTGTCTCATGTGACTTTTCATAAAGTTAGAGAAGCTTTTGCTTTTGTCCAGTTTCAGACAGTGCCAACTGCCATGTTAGCCAGTTGCTATTTGCAAAAACTGGTCTCTCAGCAAGCAAGGGACTGGAGGGTTTCCCCTACTATTCTGAAAAGCAAAAAAGAGGACATATTTCCCAACTGACTACTTCAAACAAGTGTGGCAAATCTAATTTTAAATACCCATACTGTTTAAGCTGTGATAATTGCTACGAACTCAGAATATCCCTAACCTGCCAACCCCAAAAGAGGAAATTTTCAGCAGATTTTTAAAAAGAGCCCAAAAGAGGACAGACACCAAAAAAGAAAACATGTCTTCTAAATAGAGGACATCTGATAACCCTAGTTTTATTGTTGTTCTATTTATCCCTGCATGGACAGTTTTTTTATTATGTTGTAATGGCTTTTGGTAATGTACAATAAATTTTTACCTATGTCCATCAAACTGAGTATGGCTTCATCTACGTGGAGGCCTTTTTCCAGCTTAGTGACATTTTTGGTGCATCCAAATCATATTGTTCTGTAATTATCCAGCTTTCCCCATCCTCAATAAGCTCCCTCTCAGACCTGCTATGATATTCCAGAAAGAGTGAAGAGGACCAAGTGCGTTAGCATGCCGTCTGGATGGGTCCATCCCATACCGTGTTATTTCCATCATACCCCAGTAGTTGCCATTTTCCCTGCCAGGTTGCTGGAGGCTATAAATCAAGATGGGTAGTTGTGTTAGTCTGTCTGTAGCAGAAGGAAAGAGTAAGAGTCCAGTAGCACCTCAAAGACTAACAAAATGTGTGGTAGGGTATGAGTTTTTGTGAGTCATTGCTCACTTCTTCAGATATCTGAAGTCAGCAGTGATTCACGAAAGCTCCTACCCTACCACAAATTTTGTTAGTCTTTGAGGTGCTATTGGTGGCTATAAAGCTTTTCTAAATCACTATAGCACAGTAACATAACTGTTGCCATATTCTTCTTGTTCCTTTGAAGTCTCAGCATTAATTTTTAAAAGTCCCTAGCCCCTTATCTTGCAAAGCTCTGCAACAAAAAGTTAGAGAGTTACTTTCTTTTATATTGCAAAATCATTATCAATTTTTTTAAAAAACTCAGTCCCCCTCCAGAGTTGCAAGAGGGAAATGTAGGAACCATGACACTGATGCAAGAAAGGACTCACAAAATGTCTGTGTGGGGTAAGAAATCCTTGCCATGTGAAGTTAGAAATCTGGATTCCCAGTAAGAACTTTGTGAACAAGTCATGGTAATTCCAATCTAAACAGCTGTGTGGAAACTGTTGGAAATATATGTGTTGCAAGGTCTAAAATTAAGTCATTATAAGGTTAATGTGTGTGTACCTTGTGTGCTATTGTTTAGACTGACCTGGACAGGAACCTGGCACAGAACCAATGGGAAGAAAGCCTGGGAAAACGGAAGCCTATTTACTAACAATCACTGGTTAATGCATTCAGGTGATTTCCTTCTAGGGGTCAAGAAGAAGAAGAATCTCCATTGTTGTAGACTGTGTGGTCAAAGTGTAAAGATGTAGTCTTAGGTGTCTTTGTTGTTTTGTAGATTTCCTCTGAACCCTTCCCTTAGAAATAAAGATCTTTACTTAGAAGACAATGCCTCCTCTCCAGTGAAGCAAAGATCCATTGCAATCTCTGAATATTTAACTATTTTGCCAATTTTTCCAACAGAAACAACCTCAACCCCAGTGTGATCTATATTTGGGAAAATGTGGAAGATGAATTGCAAAAGGAAACAGTGGGAGTTGACTTTGATGCAAGTTTGTAAAAGGCAAAAATGAGATAACTGTGTCTGGGAGGAAGGAAGATGACGTAGGTCTGCACTTATTGCAAAAGCAGTTTTGGATAAGAGCCCAGTGAAAAGGACGATTCTGAATATTATTTATCTTCATCACTTGGATGCAGGAGTATAGACTTCTCAGTTTTTTGGGGGGTAAATCTAGCTCAGGCCCATGCTTCGTAATCAATATTAAATTATTCCAAATAAATTATTAAATTCTTCCTTTACTTGAATGACGCACCAGAATGCATCAGTCGATTTCCCTATTGATAGTATTCGTGCTTTACCATATTCATGGCCACAGAACAGTCATGACCAGGGTTCCCTCTAAGCTGAGTTAGTGTGAGCTAGCTCACAGTTTTTTAGCCTTTGGCTCACACATTTTTGTCATACCTACATACATACATAGACCTTTATTGGCATGACACACATTTTTGTCTTCGGTCAGGAAGGATGGCTCCAGAGCAAACTGATTTATGCAGTAGCCAAATCGCTCACTCACAACTTTAATGCCAGCCGTTCACAAAGTAGAATTTTTGCTCACAAGACTCCACAGCTTAGAGGAAGTATTGGTCATGACCCTGTGCTCCAGCCTAAGGTCAGCCCTATTCACTGTGAGTCTTTCTCTGATTGGCAGCCAGCCCACTTCATGGCTCCTAGTGAAGCAACAAGCAGCAGTGGCTTATTATACATAGTTTTATTACAGTTTAGAATTTAACACCACTTCATAGCTATTTAAAGTGCACTTATTTATCACACAGAACTTTTTCCTTTTGATCTTCCACTTTGGTCTGTGTGAAATACAACCAGTCTAACCTTGATGAATACATTTGTCCAATACCTTGTTCTGGAATTTTGTCAATCACATAGCAAAAGTCATATTTGGCAATTTTGTTAAAATGCGCCAGTTCTTTGTTTTGTAATGAATGTCTCGTTCCAATAGTTAAGAACTGTCGTTTTGACAACATTCATTAAAAACTGAGTAATGGTGTCAGTGATGGATCTGGGGAAATTCCTTTTTGCGAGTGGAGGCTGCAGCTAACCCCGGCCTTCTGCCTTCTCACCAGCCCAGCTGAGGTGATCAAGCCCCGCAGTTTGTTGAGGCAAAGAGGCCTTATTGTTCCTTTTGCAGAACTGTTAGATTGCCCACACAACTCTTAAAGGGGGACAAAGTTTATTAAATATGAGGTTTATCGATGACTCTTAGACAATACAACAGCTACCATGACCACTCATTCAAAACTCACTCAGCTCTGCCCAGAGAGTACGCTCATAGACCCCATTCACTTTCTGGCATTGTACTCCAGAAACTCATTCATCCTGACACCAACATAAAACACAGACATCTCACCAATAGGTGGGCTAGTGAGCTCAGATGGCAATACAGATAAGTGTGCAGGAACATTTGGGCTGCACACCAGATTATATAATCCTTATTCCAGTTTTCCCACCCTTTGCTGGTCATCGGCCCAGGTCATTCAGGAGAGGGGCAGTTCTGCCTCGTTGGGCATTCCTGAGGAGGGTCTGTCTCCCATCATTTTCGCTGGCATGTAGTATATCTCAGAGGGCAAGGCTGATCTGTCTCTGTTAGCACCCTCCCAAGTACCACAAGGTGCTAATAGGGGGGTAGAGGTTATCTAAACAAGCTTATGTCCCCAGCTGATAGGTGTGCAGATAACAGCAGCATATGTTTTAATACTAAAGCAAACCTTTGGTACAGAAACAGTAGGACAAAGCATCACAAAATGGCTACATCTTGGTTCAGTGCTTAGTTCATAGGCTTACCAAGAACTTACCGCGTGCCGGCGGGGGATGGATACGTCCTCGCAGTACCATCCCTGGGGAAAGGACAGGCGCAGAGCACCATGCTGTCGCCAGAAAGTGATGCTAGGCGACGCTCTGGCAATGCAGCTGGAAATTCGATGGTACCAGGGCCGGCCCAAGGGTTTTCTGAACCCTAGGCCAGGCTACATTCTGGCGCCCCCCCGCCAACCAATTAATGGTTGCCAACCTCCAGGCTGGGAGGAAGGGGGGGTGGGGACATTCAGCCCCACCTCTCCCCCCAGCTTCAGAAGCATCCCGACAGGCGCTTAGAGGGGCGGTGGCGGGGGCGGCGGGAGAGTCCCTGCTAGCCGCCATGCCCCCCGCTTCTCCCCCCTCAGCTTAAGAAGCGCCCCAGCGGGTGCTTAGAGGGGCGGTAGCGGTGGCAGGGAGAGTCCCCACTGGCCACCATGCTGCCCCGCCTCTCCCCCCCCAGCTTAAGAAGCGCCCCGGCGGGCACTTAGAGGAGCGGCGGTGGTGGCAGGGAGAGTCCCCGCCAGCCGTCATGCCGCCCCGCCTCTCCCCCCAGCTTAAGAAGCGCCCTGGCGGGCGCTTAGAGGGGTGGCAGCGGCGGGGAGAGTCCCCGCTGGCCACCAAGCCGCCCCACCTCTCCCCCCCAGCTTAAGAAGCGCCCCGGCGGGTGCTTAGAGGGGCGGCGGTGGGGACTCTCCCCTCCGGCCGCCATGCCACCCCACCTCTTCCCCCCCAGGGCTTGGGAAGGGGTGGCGGGCGCCTGGTTAGGGCGGTGGGGGGGCTTTTCGGGGGCGCCATTTGGCGCCTCTGAGGGCCGGTGCTCTAGGCGAGTGCCTAGCTCGCCTAGTGAGCGAGCCGGCCCTGGATGGTACCATTGAGTTTTCAGCCCCATTGCCAGAGCGTCACCTGGCATCATGTCCTGGCGACAGCATGCGGCGTTCAAAGGAGGACTGGTCCAGCTGGGGAGCATGCATCCCCTGCTCCCATGTGGTAAGTATTTGGGAACCCTATTAGTTCATAAATCTCAAACTGAGGTCTTTTCTAACATTATTGTCTATTTAGCACAAAGGATTTGTAAAACACTGGAAATATTTTCTTTCCTGCTTATTTTCTTGGATTTTAAAAAAAGTAACACATTCTCTATATGTACTGTTAGCTACCCATTTTATGGTAACATGCAAGATACAAAATTAGTTTGGGACCAGTTTTTACTGCAGCAATCTGTGTCAAGATACCAGATTTTTAATTCAGTTAAGTTCAGTTTATTTCAATATATGATCACCTTGAAATGTATTAATAAACTGCCACGTACAATACCAAGACCAACAAAAAGACTTATATGTGCCATTATAATCCAACATTTCAAAATTTTTCACACACATTTCACAATAGAGGGAGTCAGTTATTTGAAAACTCAAACATCTGCTTTCAGATTGTGCTTGCCATTATACAAACTTTTGTTACAAGTAAATTTCTTTAAAGGAGTCTGAAAGAAGGAGGAAGTATAGAATAGTTTTGATCTTCCGGGCAATTTATTAAAATCAGTGTGATATATTGGGAGTATATATCATTATAGTAGGGACAGTGTAATAATATGTGATCAATTGTCTCAGCCTTTCCCATTTGACAAAGGTAAGCCTGTTGGAAATAAGGAATGCAAAAATATCTGCCTTCAGAAAAGCCAAGGGCAAGGCATGGAGGCATGCCAAAGTGAAGTTTCTCCATTGTTTGGGAATCTCAGAGGCAGTGAGATAGTCCGCTGGCAAAAAAAAAAGTGTGGTATGCTACATTGCAGTGGGGTATTGCTGTAAGCAGGTCCTATCAGATTGAAAGGCCAGGTGCCAGATCCCTTGCTTAATTATTTCTTTGGCTTTCTAAAAGCCTACATGAAAAAGGTCTGGGGAGGAGAAGCTATACTCTTGTAATTTACCTTCAGCAATTCTCAGCCAGCTTGAATGGTAGTTATCCAAAAGAATAAAGGGAGTTTGTCCCTGAGGGTTGCAATCTAGTTTTAACCAACATCTGGTCATCTGAACCCACATGCCTGCCTCAAGTGGAACCACAGCCTCCAGCCAGAGGAGAGCATTTGGGATACATCGAGGGACTCCAGATACTGATGGCAAGAACTTAGATTGCTCTGCTTCTAGAGGGTGAAGATTTTTGTAGAGGCAAAGCTGGGAGCCACACATTAAATGGGCAACTGCTTTCCCCTGAAAAACCTTAACTGCTGCTTCGATATAAGAAGACCTTTTTAATGAAAAAAAGAATTTCAAGGTGACGGAGGTTGTTCTATAGGCAATCTCAGTAAAATGTACTGCTTGAGCTCGCCACGACCCATTCGACTGGAAGACTACACATAAGTATTTAATAAAAGTTTTTACCTGTTTGATAACATGTCTCTCAATCTGCCATCTGTGTCTGTCATGCCTTTTGGTGAGGATGAGAATTTTAGATTTTTGATCATTTATCATAAGCTTCTCCTCTTGGCAATATGCAGGAAAGGCCCGAAGTTATCTCCTAAGGCATACTTGCAAGTGAGACAGGATTACTGTATCATCTGCTTATAATAAGGTGGGAATTGCTCTGTTTGCTAATTTTGGAGGCTGGAAACCTAAATTTGTAAAAAACTGCACCATAGAGTTGATGTGGAAATTGGTAAGTAGTGGTACCCAAATGCATCCCTGTTTCACTCCTTTTGCAAGTGGGACTGTTCTAGATAAATGGCCCTGGGGCCTCTTACACTTAGGAAATTACTTTCATGCAACAAGTGAATGAGTATATAAAGTCTTCTATCTATTGTGGAGTTCTCAAGCTTTGCCCATAGGCTGTGTCCGGGAATACTGTTGTTATGTATCTGGTATACATTAATAATGGAGCTTGAATCGTATCCAAAAGAACAAACTCTGATTTGCTACTCTGCGTAGCAGGCCAATCAGGATGCTTGAAGGTTATGGAGGGAGATAAATATATTGGTTGTTATGTTACTGTTTTGATTGGTTATTTATGCAACAAGGGGCATGGCTATGCCAGCCCGGATAGTTTAAAAGAGGGCCTGTTGCTCTCCTGTTTTCATGTTGTTCCCTACCTCGTAAATAAAGCTGAATCACTCTTCATGAGCTGCTGCCTAAAGTCTCGTACTTAACAACTGTTACATGCAACTTTAATATCAACAAATGCAGCATATAGCGCCCCACACAGGGCTTAGAACTGTATTCTCTGCTAAATGGTGTGATCAAGCACCGATCTCTAGCTGAGTGACCAGCTCTAAACCCTGTCTATTCCTCCATTAGTACATTTCCTTGGCTCCTCCAGTCCCAGAGTTTCCAATATAAATGTCTAGAATAAAGCTTGGTAACCACACTAAGAAGTCTAATTGGGCAGTAATACAAAGGGGTTGTCCTTTCTCCTTGTTTGTATATTGGGACAATAATGGCCGGACTCCAATCACTAGAAATCTGGGCTGACTGGTCAATATGTGTGAAAAGCACATTGGGTTTCCCCACAATATTTGATTTGCTCAGTTCTGGGGAGATATGTCACTTCTGCGAGCCTTTCTTGGCTTCAGTTGGGTTATTAATCTTTTAACCTCCAAAACCTTAACCAAGGACTACGGAGAAGTTAAATTTTTATATTGTCTCCTCCGCTTTCATATTTCAAATGGAATGTCTTTTGATATTCGTGTCTCTTCACCTTAGATTTTCAGGGTTATCCCATTAGTAGCTTTTAGGATTATATCTCTCGTTGATCTCTTGGAGAACTTAACAAATACTTCACCAGCAGTTTATTTTTCTTAATAAAATCTGGGTAGGTTTGGTAAACCATATCCATATCACTTTGTATCAGTTCCAGTTTCAAATCTGTCACTGGTGCTAATGCTTCGCTTAATATCACCTTTAAGTTCTCCCCTTTTTGTTCTGGGATACCCTGGAATCTCAGGACATGTAATGATTTCTCCATTTGAAGTTGTAGTAGCTGCTCCTTGTCAGAAAACTGCTCTTTTCCCACCACCTCCAGTCTCTGATTTATCAAGTTTGTCTTAGCTTCAACTTGTACAACTGTTTTATGAGTTTCTTCTGTCTTAGTAGTTGATTCTTTCAGTTGTTTCTGAAGATCATCAAATTTACTGTTGAGGTTAGTCATCTGGTCCAGCAGAGGGCACAAAGCCGTAGTTAACATGTTTGGGAAATCAGTAGACACTTCAGGCGTATGTCTCAATGTCTGTGAGCTGGCAATTCCTGGGGAAGGATTCTTTTTCGCCACCATTTTATCTCCTCATAGAGACATTGTTTACATAAGAAAAAGTTTGTTTGGACACTCTGAAGGCCTGTTTATTTAGTTGCGCTCTGAACTGGTCTACACCATCTTCAGCTAGGTTAATTTTCAGCACCAACTGACTCTCTGCCCTTCGCTTTGTACGCTGCGACTTTTTCCCGGGGGGGGGATTCCTCACTCCTTCTCCTCTTCCGAGTTAGGTTAGGGCTTTCGGGCAATTAGTCGCTTCCCCACTTAGTTAGTTCCAAAGAGGCAGATTTTAATGAAAGATTACATATTTTTGTCAGGAGATCCACAAATTCACATTTTGTTCTTTCAAAACTCTCGGATGTATGTCATCTGGGCCTGGTGATTTATGAGTTTTTAAGTTTGGTGTAGTGGTTAGGTGCATGGACTCTAATCTGGGAGAACTGGGTTTGATTCCTCACTCTTCCACTTGCACCCGCTGATGTGACCTTGGGTCAGCCACAAGCTCTGGCACAGCTGTTCCTGAAAGAGCAGTTTGTGTTAGGCTTCTCTCAGCCCCACCTACCTCACAGGGTGTCTGTTGTGGGGAGGGGAAGGGAAAGGAGATTGTAAACTGCTCTGAGACTCCAAGTGAAGAGTGGGGTATAAATCCAATCTCTTCTCTTCTCTTCTTCTAAGTTGTCTATCAGTAGTAGGACCTCCTCTCTCATCACCTCAATCTGACTCAGGTCTTTCAACACCCCTCCCAAAATCAGCGGTTCTGAAGTAGGCAAGCACTTCTCATCTTCCACAGTGAAGACAGAGGCAAAAAATGCATTCAGCTTCTCAGCCATTTCTCTATCATCCTTCAGTACTCCTTTTACCCCTTGGTCATCCAAGGGCCCCACTGCCTCTGTGGCTGGTTTCCTGCTTCTAATGTACAAGAAAGAAATCTTTTTGATAATAATTCTGACAACCTAAGAATTAAACTTAAGACTGTACTGCCATCTCAGCTGTGACAGCAGCAGTCACGTCATCATAAAGTTGAAGGGCTTTATATGAGCCAAATATTCTTGGCATTGTTGGGCTATTTTTTCAGTCCTTACAATTCTATAGCTAGAGTAAGAGTCTCGGTCCACATTAAATTTCTCTGACGTAGGTGCCAATTGATTTTGAATATTTATACCCAAGATGATTGGTAAATGATCACTATCTTGGCATGCCCCAACTTCCAAGTGCGTTTCGTAGTTCAACAGACATGCAGAGGTGACTAACAGGACCTTCCCTTGAAGTCAACTCAGAGATTTCAGTTAGTGCAGATTGCTGCAGCTCAGTTATTATCAGGAGCGAAGCAGAGCGTGCATATTACACCCATTCTGCAGTCACTCCATTGGCTGCCCATCAGCTCAGTTAAAGGCACTATCACGTACAAAACCCTTCATGGTCTTGGACCCTCATACCTGCAGGACTATCTCTCCTTCTATGCTTTGCCGTGACTTTACCCATCTACAGGTGCCACCTTGCAAATGGGCAAGATCAACAACTGCCATAAAAGTATATTCTCTGCCGTGGCCCCCCACCCTGTGGAATGACCTGCCTGAGGAAGTCAGGAAGGCTCCCAATCTTCTGGCATTTCACAAACTATGTAAAACAGAATTGTTCAGCAGGGCATTTTAATAAAGGGAACAGGACTATATTAAAACGATTCAGGTAGATGCTTTAATCAACTGAACAGAAGAGTGGGCTATATGTCTGTGTATCGGACATATTATCTGTTGCTTTATGTATTATTTTGCTCTCACTGCCTTGTATTTCAATTAATGTAATACCATTTAGTTTATTGTTTAATATGCCATGTTTAATGCTTGTACTTGTTTCAGGTATCTGCTTTGTAGTGGTTGCACTGACTTACATCGTGTGATTCTTCTTGAGTCACAGTGAGGAAGGCAGACAACAAACAAACAAATGAGATGACCAGTTGAATTTCACCAGCTTCACTAATAAAAGAGCCTTGAGCTAATAACCACCTGCCAAATCTCAGACCTTAGTTTTGAATGGTTACATGTTGTTTCCTCTATTTCCTTAACCTAGAGACAAGCGAAGCTACTCCATCCTGCCTTGGATGAAACCTGTTCAGGCTTTTGAGGTACCTCCTTATAGCTCTGGAAGTCTTTTATACACTTCCTGAGAGCAGGCTTCTTCCCAAGCATCTGTTTTAATTCACTGTGTAGTTACTTTAGATTTATCTGGAGAAATACCTTTGGTTCTTAACAAAAAAAGGAAAACTGCTGATTTGATATTTTACCTTAGAGTGCCAAGAGAAGGCTTCCACAATGTACTTGGATGGGGAATAACCTCCTCCATACAATAGCATTCTTCCTAACACACTTGACATTTTGACCCATAGGCTATAATGGAGAAAATTTTGAAGCTAATGACCTTAGAAGGGTGTAACATGCTTAGGAGATCCGCACTAAGGGAATATTCACCTCAGCATGTCAAAGCCAGCATGGTGTATGGTTAGAGTGTTAGACTAGATTCTGGGAAGCCCAGGTTTGAATCCCTGCTCTGCCATGCAAGCTTGGTGGGTGACCTTGGGCCAGTCACATATTTTCAGTCCAGTCTACTTCACTTGGTTGTTGTGAGGATAAAATGGAGGAGAGGAGCATAACATAAACTGATTTGGGTCCTTGAAAGTTACATTTAGAAAACCGGATAAAAACATCTTCATTTTTACAAAATAACTCCAAAAATAAACTATTGAATGCATGCAGTTAGGTTAGCTTCACTCCTTAAAACTGAGGAGATAAATCCTAGTTTTGAATTCCTCACTGAGCAATTAGAAAAAGCTATCCAGTCCCTCACTCAGCTGCTCTTTTGCACTTCCAGCCGCTCCCCAGGTTGTTAGCTGATTTTATTGGCTGCCCCTTGGGAGGGCATGGTCTTACTAGTAGTCGGAGCAGGCACCTAGCTCTTTGGCCCCACAGGCCCTTCTTCTCTCCCTCTGGGGATGGCAGAGCTTGCCGCAGCCACAAAAAACCTCACAGGAAGAGAAACACACACTCCAACCTCACTCGTCTCCCTCATCAATTTCACTTATTTACAGACATTTCCAGTCAACTAGTAGACTTTTACAGGGTGTAAATTAATCATTTTATTTAAAAGTACTTGATTATGACTATTATTGGGAATACAAGATCTTTGTTTAGCTTGATAGTATAGTAAGGGGGGGGGGCAGGCAGTTGCCAACCATAACCCATAGTTTTGATTATTAGGCAGTATAAAAATGCAGTGGCAATACAATGCTTGTAAAACTGTCACCTCTGACATGAGACACATATCTGCATCTGGTTATTTAAAGGTACACATCTGGTATGAGAGAGAGCGCAACCTTTTCCTCATACCACCTTTCTTGCCCCCCTACTATTTTCTGCTCTGCCCTCTTTATACAGCCCGGACACTTTTTGGCCAAGACCATGTCAGCACAAGGTCTGCCAAAACTGTGGGCAGGTAAGAGAGTGGGATGAAGAAGAACTGGGCATCCCAGCCCCCAGAATAGCGAGTCCGGGGGTGCTTGGATGTCAAGGCGTGTTCCATGCAGTCAGTGACCAGATACAGGTCAGGGGAGCACTGAGTCATGATTGCCTCCTTGAATAACTTGTAATCTGTGGGGAAGGAAAAGAGAGGAAGTTTGTAATGAGATGTGATGGAACAGGCAATAATAAACCCCAGCTTTGAACAGTTTTAGATCAACAGTGGCAGTTGCTATCTCAAGCACCTTTCTTTGAAAGAGACACTCTGAATTTGGAAAAGTCCCGCCCATTCCCTAAAGTGAAGGAATATATGTGTAGGTGGGGCTGGCCCAAGGCAAAATGGTGGCCAACAAACACACACAGCATGAGGAAGGCCAATGGGTCTGGCTATGGCACAGAGTTAGGCCAGCCTACTTCTTCCCCACTGCGCATATGCCTGTTCTCTCACCCACTGGAAACAAACCATAGCAAAGGGACAAGGGAATGCTGACATATGGCTCACAAGTGTGGTTCTATCATATTCATCAGACCAGCCTTGCAAATAAGCCAGTTCAGAGCCAATTCTTATTTACCTCAGGCAACTAGGCTTGCTTGCCAGAAAGACTTGCCTCTGTAGCTATAGACACATCCTTCCTCTGTCCCAGCTATACCTTCTCTATAAAATGCCTGCCACAGGAGGGAGGAGAGACATAATATACAACCTGAAGGAGTATTTCTTGCCTGCATTGTCTAGCATGTGCAGATGAACACATGAAGCTGTCGGACACCGAGTCAAACCCTTGACGCATCAAGGCCACAGTGCAATCCTAAGCAGAGTTACGCCTTTCTAAATCCATTCAAGTCAAAGGGCTTAGAAGAGTGCAACACTGCTGAGGACAGAACTGTAAGAATTAACTGGCTGGCAGCGGCTCTCCACAATCTCAGGTGGAGGCCTTTCACATTTGTATGCATGTCTTAAGTGCTGTCAAGTCGCTTCTGATTTATGGCCACCCTAGGAATTAATTATCTCCAAAATATCCTATTATCTGGGGTTGGGGCCAAATCCTGGTCTTGCAGAGCCCACCGTGGTGGTCCCAGAGTGCACAGGGGACAAATAGAGTACCCCCCGCATGGCACCCCAAGCCTCCCCTGATGCCTGGGACTCACTTGCCAGCAGCAAGGGATGAGGGGAGCATGTTAATGGTGACCTCAGCTGCCATGGAGCAGGGGAGGTCAACCAGGAGGCAGGTGCTAGGGTAAGTGGCCTGGGAACACTGGGCAGTAGCAGCCTCCAGCAGCACAGCAATGCCGACACCAAGTGGAAGTCCCCCAGAGCCTGGGCTGCTCAGGAGGATGCCTGCAGGGCCTATGGGAGTCAGCATCACCCCTCCCTACGAGTAGCAAGCAAGACAGCGGAGCACAGGCTCCCCCAGGGTGAGCAAGCAGGGCCTCACAATGTGGTGGAGTATGTGGGCATAGATTTCGCTGTGAGGTGCCCCCTGCTCCATCAAGGCAGCCAGGCCTTGATGTGGATTCCAGTACTGTTGGTACCAACCGAATGGGGAAGCAGTACAGAGGCCATGAGAGATGAGCCACCTCAGAAGCAAGGTGGGGCAATGGACAGAACACCAAGCCCAGTTACTGTGGGATGTCATGCAGCAACATGGGAGTCCCAGGCTGCCCTGTTTCAAGACTTTCGGCAAGTGCTGGAGGCAAAGAGGGCCAGGCCCAGCAGTGGGCCTAGGACAGGGCCCATAGTTTCCTTTGACTTATCTGGGCCCAGAAGATGATGTTGATACCTTTCAGGACACCTTCAAGTGGACAGCTGAAGCAGTCCAGTGGGCAAGGAAGCAGTGGTCCTGTACACTGGGGCCTTACTTGACTGAGGAATTGCAAGCCACCCTTAAAGCCCTGGTAAAGGAAGATGCTGCAGACTACAAGCTGACATCCTGGACCGGTTTGAGATCTCGCCAGAAATCTACCAGCAGAAGTTCAGGATCATACTGAACAAACGGGCTGGGCACCCCCAGGTCCTTATGGTGGCTTTGAAAAGCACCATGATTCACTGGCTGAAGCTCATCAAAAAGGACAGGAGGTGGATTGTGGACCAGGGTGTGCAGGAGCAGCTGTTGTTGAATGTCGTTCCCCAATGGACCCAGGAATGTGTGGCCTGTTGCAAGTTGGTGTATCTGAAGGAAGAACTTTCTTATGGCTGAAAGCTGGGAACAACCCAAGGAGAGCAGCCAGCCTAAGGACAAGGCAGGAGCGCCCACAAGAAGGGTCAAAGGATTCCATGGAGGCAGAGCAAAGATCCTGCCACCAAGGAACCTGGCTCACCTTGGAAGGTCCACTCAGGATGGAAGACATGGCCCAGGGACCCCAGAAAGGGACTGGGGAGCATGGCCCCTGTGGCTGCACTTTTATAAGGAATGCCCCCTGATATGATAGAATGCAACGTGGGCTGGGATGTGGCCATGCAGGTGACCTCTCGGGTTCCAACCCCCCAATGACAGTAGTGTCGATCACAGGATAGAGGCTTTTGGCAGTGCTGGATACTGGTTGCCCCTTCTCCATGATCCGCATGCAGCTGCTGCCAGATAACCTACTGGTGGTGCACACAGCATCTATCATGTGCTTCCATGGCCACGCTGAGCAGTGTCCAATGATCACTGTGCTGGTGATGTACCAAGGAGTTACCTGAAAGGTGAAGCTCACTTGGGTTGAGGCCAGTGTTCCCTCTAAGTTGAGTTAGTGTGAGCTAGCTCACAGTTTTTTAGCCTCCAGCTCACATGTTTTTGTCTCAGCTCAGGAAGGATGGCTCCAGAGCAAACTAATTTATGCAGTAGCCAAATTGCTTGCTCACAACTTTAATGCCAGTAGCTCACAAAGAAGAATTTTTGCAGACAAGACTCCACAGCTTAGAGGGAGCATTGGCTGAGGCCCTCCTGTATCCCATCATCCTAGGGAGAGATGCCCCCGATGTCCCGCATGGCCTGACAGCCCCAGCAGTGGCTGAGGCAATGCTGCAGGAGGACTGGCAGATGAACCAGTGGAACGGAGCATCCAGGATACAGACAACCCCACCTACTCACCCACTCTGGCCTCGGGCAGGGACCTGGAATTCTTGGAGTGGCTGCAAGAGGCTATGGTGGTGAGTGAAGGGGTGGTCTGAGACGAGCGGTGTAGGAGGCAGCTACCCTGGGTCATAAGGCACGGGGGTGCATGGTTCCAATTGGTGCTGAGGTCAAGCAGCTGCTAGTGCCCCACAGGTACTGACAGGAGGTGCTGACTCTCACCCATGACCAAACCTGGGCAGGGCACCACAAAACCATGGCCTGGGTCCTCCTAGTCCACTTCTTTTGGCCCTCTGTGGCCGAGGATTTCAGTAGTTTCGTAAATCATGGCCGATGTGCCAACAGGCCTTGGGCAGACACCTTCCTCATGTCCTGCTGTCCCATCATCCAGACACCGTTCGAACAGCATTGCAATGGATTTTGTGAGGCGCCTACCTTGCACCCCATGGGCCCCCCAATATTTACTGGTCATCATGGACTATGCTACCCGCTACCCGAGGCCATCTCCACCACAACATTAGGACAGTGGGGGTTGCTTGGGCCTTGTTGCACTTCTTCCCTCATTTGGGGTTGCCATGAGAGTTCCTGACTGATTGGGAAACCCCATTCACAGCAGCCCCGATGAAGCAAATACGGCAGACATTGTGGATCCATCAGATTTTCACCACTGTCCACCCCCCACCCCCTGGATGGACAGGCTGGCAGAGAGATTCAGGACTGTTGTGGACCAGCCAAGCCCAGCAGAGCAAAGAGACACAGAAGACTCCTCTGAGGAAGAGTCAGCCAGCAGACCTGACCTCAACCCACAGCCAGCGGCAGAGGTGTTACAGGAGGAGGCAGTCTCTGGGGGCCAAACATAGATCCTCAGCCAGGAACCAGTGCACTGGACCTTCAGAGAGCCAGTTGCCAGTCAGTTCACCACCCCGCCATCACCTGATCCTTGGGAACACCATAGGAGGAAGATGAGGAGAGACCTTCAAGACAGAAGGCGCAGTGCCCATCTAACAGCACAACACCAGCCCAGCAACAATATTGAGGACGACTGCTTGCAAGAGCATGACTGAGGCAGCTGGCATGTGCATGATGCAATACAGGCTGTTGAGCAGTGTGGTGCTCAAGAGCTATAGGGAAGGGAGTGGCTGTGTGGAAACAACTCGTCTGATGGTTACTGACCTTGCTGCCTGTGCTCTGGATTGACTTCTTTGTCTCTGACCCTGGCCTGTCCATTTGTATCCTTGTTCTCAGATTTCCCTTTGGACTTGAAGCTCTGAATGTTGCCTACCCTATGCCTGAACCTTGGAACTGTATTTTGACACCTGACCCTGGAATTGCTTTACAAACTCTGACACTTAGAAGCTGCCTCTGTGTGCCAGCGATCAGGACAACGATGATCAAAACTATGTTCAGCAAGCTGGCCCGAGATCACTGGAGGGCGCTGGCTATAGACCAAGGAGACCCGTGGCAGGGCCTGTTCTGGGTTACCCAGGTCCTGAGGCCCCTTTCTTACAAAGCGGAGTGTGGCCCCCTCCCAGGGTCAACAGAAGAGGCTCCACATAAATGACCTCAAGGAGAGGCATGAATGCAATACTCCAGACTGTCACCTAGCTGAAGACCCATTGGAGCTGTGGATGGAGAATTACCATGGTGACAGTCCAGCCCCACCCCAGAAGTGCCTTTCCTAGATGGGGAGTTGAGCCCCTCCCAATGCTCTGACATCCAGAAGCTGCTAGGTAAAATATAGATCCTTCATCCCAATGGCTGAATCAAGGAACAGTTTCTCCCAGATTCAGTTCACTAAGCAAACCCATCACATTGTTCACATACTGAGAGTGTAAGTGACTTACAGTTGTCAAAATAGGTCTGGCCATAGCTATCTTTGGTTTCCGGTGCAGCATTGGTCCAGATCTGCTCTAGTTTGTTGAGGTTATCCTGGACGTCAGACTGGCCTGTTCTAAAGTAGCCTGGTTCTATTATGGCTATTTTCACCCCAAATGGGCGGAGCTCACATCTAAAAAGAACAATAAAAAACAGACAACTGTTAAGAAACACACGGTTATTTCGTGATGTGCTTCTGCAGAGCAGGTGCCAGCATTCTTTACTGAATATATTTAAAGTTATTGGATATTTTACCTTTTTGATGTGAGACCCATTTTCCATATTCAGTAATAGTGAACACTATAATAGAAATGCTATTATGGTATATCCAATGATTAAGTAAACTCAGTTGCTAATAATAGTCAACTGATGTTTCTAGAGCTAGCTGAAGACACTCCCTCAGTGGCTTTTGAGGGCAGACAATATTTCTTTGTCATCAGCACAAGAAGCTGCCTTATATTCAGTCAGACCATTGGTCTGCCAAATTCATTACCATCTACTCTGACTGACAGCGGCTCTCCAGGATCTCAGGAAGAGGTCTTTCACATCACCTACGACATGATGCTTTCAACTGGGGATGGCATGGACTCAGCCATGGTCCCTCCCCACATGGTTGGCTACTGCAGTAGACCACCCTGAATATGCTCACATGAGAACTGAAGAAATGAATTAAAGTACTAATATAACCAGTTAAAAAAGAAAAGCAAAAAGAAACACGTGTGAAGGCCAAACAACATGTTACGTTTTACACATGTTCACCACAAGGACTTGCAGTTACACTGCAGCTGCAAGTCCCTAGGGGCAATTCTTGTAAAAGCACTCTAGGGGACTGGAGCCAAAATGGCCTGTGGAGCACTATTAGCCCCACTGAGGATCTGCACATGCACTGAATGCTTGCACATGCAGCCTTCCAAAAAGGCATATGATGTCCCAAGAAATAGCATGGGGGGGTCAGGAGCCCCTCCTTCCCCCATGCTGCGATCCCAGTTTGAATGAGACCCATTTTTAAAACTTTTCTTATTTTTTTTACAAAGTTATCTGATGAATCCTCCATATTTAGCAACAGTCCCTCTGTTATGGTACTGAGCACCTGGTGCATCTCTGTTCAGTGTGGTTGCAGCCCCAAGATAATGCACTGTGCCAAAGGTAGCTTTGGGTATTCTGTGCTTTTTACAAAATCAGCCTAATAGTATCCTGTTTGCTCTTCTCAGGCCATATGTTCCTACTAGTTTACTGCTACTGTATTTGACAGGAATCACAGAGTAAGTGACCTCTAGCTTCAAAAGAACCAGGAAAATGTGTACTCGGCTGTGTTCTGCTTTCATGCTTTGATTTTGTGATTTGCAATTTCTATGTGTTGCCATGGGGAGTCAATGCAAGCAAGGTCCCCCCCCCAATATACACATGTATCACATAGTGGAATGTCCACACAGAAGTAGGGCCTCAGTTTTGAATCTGGAAGTGACAGCCAAAAAGAATGTGCATGGAGTGTTGGAGAACTGTGACAGATAATGAGTGTGATTGTGAATGGCATGGGCCGTTGTGACCTAGTGGGCAGCCCTTTGTATTCAGAATGGAAGCCTAGGAAAGCTGAAGATCTGCCGAAGAAGATCAAAAGGGGTAAAATATGCTCCCCCATTGCCTCCTATGTGGCTGCCAGGCTGCTGTCTCCTTGCATCCCCCACTATCTGATTGGTCAGCTTCAGAGCTCAGTGTTCTGAGCTTAAAAAAAAGCAAACAAACCAGTCACAGGAGACTGCAGAGAGCTAACGACAGTTGAGGAAATCAGGAATGGCCAACCACCTGTGAGGTGCAGCAATGCTGCTGGCCCAGCATCCTCGATGCCTTCAAACATGCTCCCCCACCTCCTACACCTTATAGGTAGCTATCTGTCAGGTGCAGCAGCAGGTACAGGGTGCTTAAAGCCATCAGGGAGCCTACCCCAGCAGTACTGCCTTAGCAATCCTGCCAGTCCAGCTTCAACAAGGGCTTGCAATACCCCTCCCCCTCATACACTGGACAGGCTCACAGCCATCAGGGAGGCTTGCTCAGCAAGATTTCCTTACTGCTGCTGCTGACCCAGCTTCCCCGATGCCTTTAAACAAACTCCACCCCAACACCAGACAGGCGGGTGTCTGTCAGGTGTAGGAGCAGGGCCAAGGTGCTTTAATGCATCAGGGAGGTCACCTGAGCAGAAACACCTTAACAATGCTGCTGGGCCAGCCTCCCCAATGGCTTTAGACACACACCCACCCACCCCCTCCTCCACCTGACAGGAGGTTGTCTGTCAGGTGAAGGAGCAGGAGTAGAGCATTGAAAGCTATCATGGATTCTGCTGGCCCATCCTCTCCGATGTCTTCAGACACATTACCCCTCCTATACCTGACAGAAAACTGCCTGTCAAGGGTTGGAAGGGGTGCGGAGTCCTTACAGCTGTTGGGGAGGCTTGCTCAGCAGGATTGCTTTACTGCTGCTGCTGGCCCAGCCTTCCCAACGTGATGTAGATGTAGGAGCAGGGCCAGGGTACTTTAATCCATCAGGGAGTCTATCCCTGCAGGATCACCTATGACCATCAACAAGTCCCAAGACTTAACAGACGAGTCCAGAGCTCCCTCTAAGCTGAGTTAGTGTGAGTTAGCTCTCAGGTTTTTTGCCTCCAGCTCACAAATGTTTGTCTTAACTCAGGACGAATGGCTCCAGAGTAAACTAATTTATGCAGCAGCCAAATCACTTGCTCACTACTTTAATGTCAGTAGCTTACAATATAGAATTTTTGCCCACTAGACTCCACAGCTTAGAGGGAGCACTGCAGATAACTGCTTCTCACATGGACGGTTCTATGTGGCCTGCTCCAGAGTGAGCTCACCAAAGCAGCTTGGTAATCCTAGCACCTGAGGGCAGAATTATCAGTGCGGTCTACAGAGAGGTCCTTCAGTAGAGAAAAAAAAAATCAGAACGTATGTCTCACTTCATTTTTTACACTGCATTCTTCTCCATTCGAATCCCTACAACAAATGTTACATTTCAAACTTCACATCATCAGTATTATAACAGGATTTATGGAACTTAAATACCGTAGTGAAGCACGGGTATCAGCTTAGTATTTGTTAAACACCTTGTCCAATAGGAAAGCTAATCAACTGACTAGTGGTAATACTTGTCCGGATATAGTGCAAAAGCTGCCTATTGAATCTACCACAGTACTTGACAGAGAACTAATTAAAAATTTCCTCCATTAATTTCAAAAAGTTGACTAGTTTCCTCATGCAGGAAGAAAACCAGTTAGCACAGCCCCAAATGCTTGAGGGGTAACCTGATACATGATCATGGTGCTGTTAGAACAGGATTACCTCAGGCAATCAGAAAAAGCCTCCACCCCATACTTAGATAGGCAGTAGCCTCCTCCAATGAAAGCCAGCCGACCCAGGATGCTAGCCATGTTGACCACCCTTCCCTTGGCCTTCTTCACCAGGGGCAACATATGTAGAGTCACATCAATCAGACCAACTAAGTTGACATCAAGCACTTTCACGAAGTCATTTTTGGTCAGCCATTCGTTGGGACCTGCAGGAGGCACAACACCAGCATTGTTTACTAAGCCCCAGAGACCTGTGGAGAAGAAAATAGATGAATACACAAATAAAGAAATACTGAAACCCAGCCCAAGCTAAGCAGAGCTTATAACTATGAGGAGGGATTATTTGATCTCATAGCAAGACACATGGTTGGACTGAGAGTTTTCAGAAACTTGCAACAGTGAACATCTTTAGGCCAAAGAGAAAGACTCCTGGAACCAAAGCTGAACTAAAGCTTGGGATTAAAATTGAGAAGATGATGGGATCATTGGACTAGAAGAGCTCCAAATGCTATCTAACCTAGTCACTTGCCTAGCGATCTCATGTTTTTATCCCACCCTTCCTCCAGAAAGCTCAAGGGAGTATATATGGTCTTTATACTCACAACAACCTTGTGAGGTGTCATGGGGTAGCCAGGGCTCAGCGACAGTGAGGTCTCCTCAGAGGAGGAGGGGTCCTGTGTAGCCAGCCTGGAGTTGACAGAAGTCGACCAGCAGCAGGAAAATGAGCTGCAGGCATGCCAGGATTTACAGCCTGGTGCAGAACTACCTACACTCTCCAGCCTTCTGGGATCACCTGCACCCTTGGAATGTTGCAGACAAAGGCTGAGAACTCAGTTACAGGTCAGACAACAAAGTGCATGCCTCTTGGCTCAGTGCCAGCTACCTGCTGATAATGAAGATGAGTCAATGCAGGACTGTTCCTGAGCAGCTGGCTGGAGGCATGACGCTTGGGTGTACAGCTATAAAGCCTCCTGAGAGAGGCTTGTTGGGCATGGATGCAACCTGTACATTAGATGCTAAACTGCCTGGTTTCTGAAACCCTGACCTTAGAGCGAATGATACTGCTTTAATTGAATTCTGAAACCCTGACCTTGGACTGCACCACACTGACCTTTGGAAACTTCCTCTGGGCTTGTTATTTTGGTGGAGCAGAACCAGACACTGTAACCTGACACCCAGAGCCTGCAAGTCAGTACATGAGGAATATTAGGCTGGGAACAAGTTACTGGCTCAAGGCCATCCTATGAACTTCATGGCAGAGTGTGGATTTGAACCTAGGTCTCTCCAAGTTACTGGCTCAAGGCCATCCTATGAACTTCATGGCAGAGTGTGGATTTGACCCTAGGTCTCTCCAATCACACTCTGACCTCTGCACTTGACTCAGTGTATGGTAGTGGTTAGAACATCCAATAGGAAGTATTTGGAAGAAGTCAGCTACTGTACCTTTGTTCCCCACATGTCCTTTCACACACTCAGTTGCCATAGCAATACTCTCTGTGCTGGTTACATCAATAATGATGGTTTTCAGCCGGTCAGATGTGACCCTTTCCAGTTCCTCAGCCCCCTTCTGGGTAAGACATCCTGCCAAGATCCGCATGCCCTGCATATCCAGCTGCCGGGCAATCTGGTTTCCAAAGCCAGAATCGCAGCCAGTGATGAAGACATATTTCTCCTTCAGGTTCTCCACAGTCTGTCTCTCCAGGTACCATCGGATCAGGAAGAACAGGGCCACTGAGATTACCAGATAGAACCACATGCTTGCTAAGTATGAAAACAAAAACAAATAAAAGTGGGGAGGGTTTTTTTTTTTTTTTTAAATCTGCATTCTGGGTTTAATCTGTTCCTTCTCTTCCCATTCTGTGATTATCAGACAGCAATTCTGTCTTTGGAGAGTGCTTTGAGTCAATGTATAATCTTAGGTAAATATTAACAAAGCCATGCTGTTAAGTATTGACTCAACAACGATTTCAGATTCAAAAGTGATTCAGCTTTATTTAACACCAAGACTTCAACTCAGGAACACACAACAAACAAGTGGACCACAGCTCCCTTTTTAAACTCTCCCGGGCTGTCGAAACCACACCCACAGTTAGCTAAAGGCCAATCACAACACAGAGATAAAGGCCAATCATAACAGAGGGATAAAGGCCAATCAGGACCGTTCCCTCTTTGCAACATTCTCACACAGTGATTGGATATTTACAATGGTTTCGCCAAAACCAGCCAATGGTAATGTGACAGCTGAAGAGCCACATTCAAACTCAAGCTTAACATAGAAATGTATAGCAAGGATTCACATTCCAATACATAACACATGCTTATCCGGTAGTTCACTGCACCTTTTCACACAATGAGGTCAATGCTGCTGGAATACTGGCTGGAATACACTAACAATGCTTTGTTGAAATTAATAAAGCTGTTTGAATTTTTTTTAACAAAGATTTTTATTGGAATATATTCAACATTGTTAAACACGATTTCCAAACCACTTATAAGCTATATCCCTTCCCCCCTTCCCCCCCTAATAGGCTTCCAACACTGCTATTGCCAATAACAAAGAAAATTTAAAAGTAATCAAGTTTAGACTTATAACAATCGATAAACCAGGTAACATATTTTTTTTGTATACAGAAATCTGACTCATCTAACATATTTCCATTTTCAATAAGAATCAAAGTTATACATTTTCCCTTTCAGTTTATATTCGGTTTCCATATATATTTTCAGGTCTTCCCGTTCATTTAAATACTGTTCTGCCATTTGTCCATTTAGTTTTTTAGTCATTTTGTCCATTTCAGCTAAAAATAGCAGTTTTCTTAACCAGTCCTGTATATCCGGTACTTTATCCGATTTCCACTGCTGAGCAAAAGCCATTCTCGCCGACATGATCATGTACCATAGTACTGTTCTCTTTTCTTGCTTGATTTTTTCCATTGTCAAACCTAAGAGTAGAAGTTCCGGACTTTTTCTAATAGGGATTTTCAATATTTTCTGCATCTCACAATGAACATTAGACCAGTATACTTTTGCTTTCTTGCATGTCCACCACATATGATAAAAAGAACCCTCTATTTTTTTACATTTCCAACATTTGTTACTCAGGTTCTTATCCATACTTATATTAGCAATCTTTTTTGGTGTCATATACCACCTATAAAGCATCTTATAACAATTTTCTTTTACGTTAACACAAGTTGAAATTTTTAGAGCTTTCCTCCATAGAAATTCCCAAGATTCCATTGAAATTTCCTTATTCATATTTATGGCCCATTTTATCATTTGCTCTTTAACAGTTTCATCCAAAGTGTATACAGTTAACAATATTTTATACAACTTAGAAATCACTTTTCCCCCTTTTTCCAACCAAATATCTTCAAACTCATCATTTTTAGCTCTAAAACCCACCTCTTTACAATCTTTTTAAAAAATATCTCGTATTTGTTCATATTGTAACCAACCATATTCAAATACTAATGCATTGTTTGGTTGTAAAACATAATTCTTCCCTTCTTTTTGAAGCAACTCTTGGTACTTCAACCAATCACTACCTTTGTGTTCTGAAAAAGGATGAATAACTGCAGCAGGAACAATCCAAAGCTGTTTGAATTTTTTGATAAATTGGTAACAGTGATTCACTCATGAAAGTTTCCTTTTCAGAGTGGATGTACAGCTGATTTTTCAGTGTGGCCAAATGATAGGCCAAAGGATTTCAGAAGCTAACTTACCCCCTCTTTTTTTGCAGCTAACCCCCCACCCCACCCTCTGCAAGTGTTTGAGCGCCTCTCCAACATGCTTGAGCTAAGGCCTTGAACTAAGGGGGGATCTAGATCAATGCTGTTAGCACATGGACAGACAGCTCAGTAACTCCAAATCTATTCTAAATCAGTGTACCTTTCTGCTACTGTCTCTTAATGACTACTGCTGTTTTTTAATAACTCCAGCTTTATCCAGAGAATGATGGAACCCTGGCATGTCCATGAAACTCAGTAGCATCCCTCATATGCAGGTTTCTACTAAGTTCTCGTTCTCCTTGACCTCCTCGTCACTCTTTCTTGCTTCACTCCCTTCACACCCTAGGTTTCCATGACTTTGTCCTCAGCAAGTTCTTTCTGCCTACACTGAATGAGCAGGAAGAAGCTATTCTTCTGCTTTCCCTTTCTCCATTGGGGTCCAACAGAAATCATCATTTTCTTTTCTCCTTCTACATGCTACTGTTGGGTTACCTCAGCAAATCCAACAGCTTTCAGCACCACCTATAAATGACAATGCCCAATTCTACCTCTCTACCAATGAACTTTGTCCCTCTATCAATCCTGCAACTCCAGTTGCCTGCCTATCTCCCTCCCTCAACTTGGATGTCTCATTGCTATCTCAAACTCACTAAGTCTATGAATGAATAACTCCTGTGCTCAAATGCCCTTCCTCCTTGAATATGCTCCACATCAGTCTACAAAGCCTTGGTTTGTCTTTGACACTTTCCCCCTCCTGTGCTTCTCATATTCAGTCAGTTGCCACGTTATTTCTTTCTTGTTGCAAAAAGATGCCCCTTCTTCTCCATCACCTTGGCAAAAAACCGTGGTTCAGGTGCCAACTGTCCCTTGCATTGACTACTACAGCCTCCTCCTCTCAGGTCTTCTGTTTGTTGTATCTTCATCTCCCTCACATCTATCCAACATTTCGCCACCAAAATAATTCATCCCTCTTACCACCCTGACCAGGTGTCAACCTTCCTACGATCCCTGGCCACTCCTTGATCCTCCTCATCCTTACCTTCAAAGTTCAAAGCTCTTCAGTGTTTTTCTATCCCTTATCTCTTCACTCCCTGTCGCGCCCCGCGTCCAGCCTGCGAGGAGGGGCGCACTCCTCCGGAGGGGGTGGCGGCCAAAGGGTGATTCGGAGTGGTTCAGCCGGGAGCCTCAGATGTAGAGAGGGCCTGTGGTTGCGTCACCACTCTAGGTCCCTCTCCTGGAGTGTCGTCTGACAAAGAGTTAGACTCTGTCTCTCTCAGCGCGCAGGGTACTCCTCTCCGTCTCCAGTGTTTCTCCTCCCCGGCTCTGGCTTCCACCACTCTTTTATTCCCTTCCACCAACACCTGTCCCCTCCCTTTTCCACCTGGTGTTCTCCTGTTGGTTCCTTCCGCTGCCCTTCACCCCTTTTTGGCTCTCCCACTGGCTGGGACGGGGTCCCTTTTAGAGCAGGGATTAAGGCCCGCCCCTCTTGGGACTCAGGGCTGGGCGTCGGCTGCAGCTGGGGGTGGCTGGGCAGAGTGCTTCTCCCTTGGGGCTTCTCCTGCCGTAAGTAACGGGGCTGTTTTTTTCCCTTTCTTTCCGGGGCTAATAGTAGTGTATGCTTGTTGATTTCAATTGGTAATCCACACATAGAATTTCCTAGCCTCTGTCTGTGTTGAAGCAATGTACTACTGCTGTTTGCCTTTAAAAACTGTGGAAGAAGCAGACCTGACCTGGACAGCCCAGGCAAGCCCAATC
>JAPDNY010000002.1:248100113-248154910 GCA_029375565.1 Gekko gecko
AATGTTGATCATTTAACGGATGAAGCAGCTGCACAGGTGCAAATGAATAAAAACAGTTCTGTGCTTGACCAGTGTGTCGCTTTAATGGCCCCAGGGCTATGTGCCTCTTCTTTGGTAAAGGAAATTATTTAGACAGGTGTGCTGTTTGTTATTTATTACCAAGACACAGCCTGGCCCTGTAGCACAAATAGGTACAAAGATGCTCAAAGGAGTGCTCTAGACAAATTTTGACAAAAACCCTCAATGTGATCCAATCAGAAGCTCGCTTCCCAGGTAACTGAAGAAGTCTGATCAAAGTAAGTTTGCCTGGTGGTCATGTTGATGTCAAAATTCTCATCGTGTCTACTTGGTTGTAACAAAAAACAGTTACTAGCCTTGATCTGATACCAATCATGTTAGATCCCCATGTCAATATTGGAAGAATTAGGACATTGTAGAGAGGAGTTCACTTGTAGGGAGTGGTTATTTTTTATTTTACAGACTGTAGAAGATGTGCACTTCAACACTGGAGAGTCAGGGGAGCTACATCATAAAAGGATAGCCATAGCGATTCCAATTGCTAAGGGCAAAACTTCAGCTATGTCCCTCAGCTCCCAAGCCAGAATACAATTTCTATGCTTGCGTGTGTGCATACACCAACTGTTTGTCTCCACTGTGTCCTGGTAACTCTCTTCATCATGAAGAAATCACAGCATGTTGCTCAAGAAAAAGTGATATATAAGCAATTAGCTTTCCTAGAAGTTTACTGTCAGAAGCGAGTGAAGGTTTATTGGCCAGTTCCTCAACTCCCATGCAGCTAAAGTTACTTGTGAATTTAGTTATCACATATTTGTCACGGGCTTGCTTTTCGTCTTGAGTGGCAATCAGGCGTATTTGGCCAACAGGTGGTCTTTAGGCTAAGAGAAGAGAAAGGGGTATTATAATTTATCGGCTATACTGCACTTTTCTTTGTAAAAGAGACTTACCATTATTATGCCACTTATTTATTTTTAGCCCATTATCTTAGTTAAAAAAAAACCTCACAAGGCAGATCCCAAAATTTAAAACAGAAATAATTAAAACAAAACAAACGCCAATTAAGAGCAGCTCTATAAAATCACACACTAAGCAACAATTGTACACAATGTACAAACACTTGATAAAATCAAAATATAACATCAAAATGAAAAAGGAGACTACATCAAGAAAAAAATGCATCTAGGATCATAAAAATAACCGAAAACCTGCCAATGCAAACTACAGTTAACTTACAGTGCAATTCTGTACAGAGCTGTTGTTGTTATTACTACTGCTGCTGCTGCTACTACAACTACTACTTAAGTTTATAAACCGCCCTCCCCCGAAGGGCTCAGGTCAGTGTACATCATCACAGAACATACAACAGGTTAAAAATACAATAAATAATGGATAATTAATAGCAAATAAAATCAATACATCCTCCAGACAGTCAATGACAGACATAAAATTCCACTCTCTCCATAGGGTGGGTTGTAGACTGGACTTGGTGAAGACCATGGTAAGAGGCTGTTGCTGTCTTCAACTGTAGGCCTGGTGGAACATCTCTGTTTCACATGCCCTGCGTTGCTTCAGTCTAAGCTCACTGATATAAGTGGACTGGTATCACTCTGCACAGGAGGGCGCCTGCAGGCAGAGCAAATGAAGAAATCTCTGGAAGAGTAAGACTTTTTCACATGGCAACTTGAATTCATTAAGTTTGGCACCAGATGAACAACTGCATGGATGGAAGTTCCAGAAACAAGGTGGTGAAACAGAAAAGGGTTTGAACTAAGGTATCCAACCTCCAGGTTGGATTACAACTGATCTCCAGATGACAGAGACGGCTTGCCCTGGAGAAAATACCTGCTTTGGACTGTACATTACTCCCTCCCCAAACTCTACCCTCTGCAGGTTCCACCCTGCAACTCCTGTCATGGAGTTGGCAACCCTAATCCTATGTCCAAATCTGCCACCTCTCTTTGGACCACAGATTTTGGTAATTTATGACTGGGCTGCTTCTTATACTACCAAAGTGAGTGCAAAAATATTGTGTAATTTTGGAAGTGTACACATGTATAGAACTTGCTGTTTTAAAGATCAGCTTAATCCTTTTTTGCTCACTGGCTAAATATACCTTAAAAGGAAAAGTGGAACTTTACACATACATGTACCTATACAAGTGGCAAGATACATGTGTAAATTGTATGCAGGAATCTATACTAAATCCTAAAATTACTGCTATAATTAGCACTTGCTTCCTATTGCTGTGATACTGTATATGCATAGCTGCCAGTGGTAAACCAGACATATTACGTTTCAGCTTCCTTATCCTCCAGTAACCCATAATCCTTTGCACACAATTTCTGTGATTCTTTAGAAGAAAGGCAAAACCACTGCGGGAACAGAAGCAAGACAACACAGAGAAGTACCTTGTGGGGCAGCAAAAAACAACAGCGGAGGAGAGGAGCTTATTGACTGAGAACAGTATTTTTTTGTGTATGTGCGTATCGCATGTAGTAGGGTGGGTATATCGGGGGTAGGGGTGTGAAGCAGCACAAGTGAATGAGACTGCAGGCTCATTTTAAGAAGTCCCACAGGTAGGCCTCCAATTTCTGGCAGTGCTGGCTGTTCCATCCATGCTGAAGACGTCAAATGGTGAATATCTGCTGCCTCCTGATAAGAAGAGTAAATCCAGACCCCTGCGCAGGCCTACAGACAATTGCTATGTATATGTTCTCACAGGGGGACAGGGCATGCAGGGAAAGGTTTAAGGGGCCAGACATCAAAAAGCTACAAAAGGAATGAAAAAGGGATTTATGTCTGCAGCTGGTAGGTAGATCCAGAGCCAACTGACTCCGTACTGCTTATGGGACTTAAAACAAGGCCAGAGCTATTTGCTTGTTACTCCTCTTTTAAATGCTGTCTGCCTTTATAATCAAAGGAACAATGGAAAGGAGGCAACATCACAGATGAAGAGTCATTAGGAATAAAAGCCCAGAGGCATTTCCAGATGACCAGTTTCTACTGTAAGACACATGCAGCTGTTGCTCATTGTTGCACAGACTGGGGCATCTTCCCTCAAGGAAATGTTTCTGTTTCAACTATAGTTTCAACTAATTTACATTCTTCAGGACCAGCAGAACACGGGAAGTCAGACAATACAACTACCATCTTATGGAAGTGTTCCATCTGCTGCAGTTCTCTAACTTACAAAGGGCCTGTAATTTGGAATGTGGGCTGATGAAATGCAGCAGCTAAAGAACTGCTCGTTTGGTGTCCTCACATGAGCCACTGTGTTGGCCCTTCACCTGCAATAAGAGGATCATAATGCTGACCCACTTTACATGGTTATTGTAAGGACTACAACAAAATAACAAGTGTGAAGTCAAAGCACTTGAAACTTATATAAAATGCTAAATATATTATTAGGGAAATGATTGTGCATCAGCACTTTTGAGACAGTGCCCATAACATCACTGATGCTGAGCAACATAAATCTGCATCCCTACCCTGTACCTTGTAGAGAGCCTAACATCAGAAAACACTGGCAAGGTAGGAATCACACAGGAACTCATATTGATTAGTCTCAAGGAGAAATGTGGAGAATGATCTTATTTGTATAGATGCTTTCTCTTTCACATACGCACATGCATGGCAGCCACACTTCAGGTTATGCTTAGAGACTTTAGCAGCACTAAGTGAATCTGAAAATGGATTTATTCAGACTTATCTGATCATTATATTTCTATGCCACCCTTCTTCCATCCTGGCAGGGCCACAACTGACACTGAATTCCATAAGATCTGCCAAATAGACCCAGGTTGCTATATCATATGCCTACTAACCATACCAGGGACTTTGCCTTGAGACTTGTCATCTCCAGTTCCACTAAGAGACTTTTTTTGGGAAGTTGAAGACACTGATACTGTTACCATCAGCCCTTTTTAAGAAGATGGGGAAAGCAGCAACCTAGCTACCTTTTCCTTTTTAACAGAGATATCTACATGAGCAGGAAGACAACCACTCCATTTATTTTGTGTGCTCTGGATAACATCCTGTTGCTTTTGAAAAGGCTAACAAGTGATAATGACATGATTGAACTGAGCTTCTTTATGCATTTTCAGTCTCTCTCCTAACAGTCTTCATTAATTGTAATTTGGATGTGATCAAAAGCCATTGCAGGGGTTTGGGAATTTTGTTTTCAAAACAGTTCTTACCGTTGTACATTTCTAATAAAGGTTTTTTTGAGTCTGGAAATCTGTGTGAATAGATCCCAAGTTTACAGAACTTTAAACAGGCCCAGACTTGACATTGTTTTCATAGACTTACATCCTGAAATGATACAGAGTCCTAGAATCCTGGACCCTTCCGTTCTCAAGAAGCTTTTATTCCTGAGCATACCTGAGTAAAGGGCCAACACAGAGAAAAGGGCAGCAGGAATGAATGCACATGCTGGCCCAGCTCCTTCCTACAACTGCTCCCAATCATGGAGACAGACCCAATGTATGCACAGTTTGTATTGTGCCACAAATGATAGACCAGTTCTTTTGAAAGACAGATTATGCACCACCACATAGGGCTGCCTGGATATCTTCTAGAATTACAACCGATCTCCAGACTACAGAGATAAACTCCACTGGAGAAAATAGCTGTTTTGGATTCTATGGCATTAAACCCTGCTGAGGTCCTCCTCTTCCCCAAACCCCACCCTCAACAGGCTCCACCTCCAGGAATTTCCCAACACTTTCAATTCACTTTCAGTGCACTTTCCAATTGGATTTTGCCAGTTCACACAGTAAAATCCAGTTAGACAGTGCATTGAAAGTGGATTATTTAGTGTGTGTGATCGCAGCCCTACTTGGCAATTCTGAGTGTGTTCTGAAGCATGCTATATGAGGCATGTAGAACTATGCTGTGGCCCACAAGAACTGGGTATTTGGGGTCCAGAACACTCCCCAGTGTCCACCAACATGTAAGGTTTCTGCAGTAGACAAGTGTGGTTCCTGGGTAGACAAGTTCATTTTGAAAGGGTTCCCTGAATGTAGAGTTTGAAAATCAGTACCTTCACCAACCTTCTTCCTGGTCCCATGCCATTTAAACCATCTCATTTGGGAATGGCAGCCCTATGTTGGCTCTCTCTCTGTATTCAATTTGGTCACACTTGGCTTTGTACTAGTCACCCTGCAAGCACAGATCTGCTAGATGGATGGGAATCAATGCTGGATGTATGCACAGAGCCTCCCTTTGCTTGTAAGTGAGGAAGTCTTCTTCCATTTCAGTTGCTGCTGTTTGTTCAAATTCCTTATGCTTTGTGCATCCTTCCCCTTGGAGCTCCTCACTGTGTCATTAATATATCTGTCACAGGCCACCTTCCGGGGGAGATAACATTGATATAGCCATTACTACATGTGGCAAGTAAACCCTCTTGCTTCGAGCAGTCTCTTTTCTTTCCATTCATGAATCCCAGCTCACTCATAGAAGGCCAAGCCATACCATCAAATTAAGGATGATAATCACTATGTGGCAATAGACACTGCAATCTCAGATTCATGTCTGTAGTGAAGCTGAGCTCACAGCTTAAAGCAGCGGGGTGTGTGTGTGTGTCAGACAGACAGGATAGACAGACAAACAGATCATACTGTGGTACTAGGCTGCTAGCCAGAGACCCAAAGGAGATGGAAAAGTGAAGCCACTCTAAAGGAGGAGACGCACACACTTTTATTTACATGGCCATCTGTTCACATGTTAAGAAGGAGGTGGGAGGTCTGTTTATTTAAAACATTTATTAGCCGCCTTTCTTCCTTAGGAGCTCAAGGTAGTTTACAAGCATAGATAAAACACACTGGATAAAATACATTAAAGACATAAAATGAAAATTTAAAATCACTACTCAAGACTGCTACTAAACTTAACCAAACACAGTCCTAAATGAAACCATGTTCGACTGCCTCCTAAAGATCCGAAGTGAGGGGGCCAAGTGCAGCTCCCTGGCGAGGTTGTTCTTGTTCCATAATAGTGGGACTGCCACTAAAAAGGCCCTCTCTCATGTGCCCACCCAATTAGCTTCTTTGATTGATGGGACAGTCAGGAGAGCCTCTCCCTGTGACCTTAATTCCTGGGCAGGAATGTAGCGGGAGAAGATGTCCCTTCAGATACCCAGGTCCCAAGCCATGTAGCACTTTAAAAGTCAAAGCCAACACCTTGAATTGGGCTCAGGAGTGGATCACTACCAGTGTAAATGCTGTAATATCATGGCTACATGCTCCCAACAGCTGCCCCTGACCAGCAGTTTAGGTGCAGCATTTTGCACTAGCTGCAGCCTCCAAACACTCTTCAAGGGTAGCCCCAAGTAGAGCATATTGCAATGGTCCAGTCTGGATGTAGCTAAGCCATGGATCACTGTGGCTATATCTGATTGAACCAGGAATGGGTGCAGCTGATGCACCAGCTGAAGCTGGGCAAAAGCACACTGAACCACCACAGCCACCTGGTTTTCTAAGGTGACTGCTGTATTGAGTAGCACTCCTAAGCTGTAAACCTGGCTTTTCAAGGGGCATATAACCCCATCCAAAAAAGGAGAGATCTCAAGTTCCAGGTTTGCCTTTCTGCTAACCCAAAGTATCTCAGTCTTGTCAGGACACAGTTTTAACTTTTTCACTAAAAGAATGTAAGAGGAGACCTGCTGGATCAGACCAGTGGTCCATCTAACCCAGAATCATGTTTCACACCTAAAGCCCTGGAAAGCCAATGAACCGGGCATGGAAGTCCAGGCCTTCCCCTGATGTTGTATTCAAACCCTGGCGTTCAGAGGTTTACTGATTCTGGATGTGCAGGGTTTTATACTTTACCATAAGCAGAATACACAGCTAAACTTTTTCTCCTGTCCCTCCTTACTGCACTGTGCTCTACTAGTTTAAGTAAGACATATTTGTTTACACTGTGCCTTCAGTGTACACAGGATTGGATCTCTGGCCAAACCCACCTAAGCGACTGCTTTGGGTAGAACCATGAGGGGGGTGGCAAAGCTCCACTCAATTTGTTGTTGACCATCAGTGATGATGGAGGCGATGGGTGCTGCCACCTGCTAGACTCATGACATCTCCAGCTGGATCAGAGCGGAGGGCCTGTAGTGGTGGCAATAACTGGGAGAAGTCACTGGGTGAACCTTGATTGTGGTGACAAAATACTTGGGAGTCAGCCCTGGATGTATCTACTACCTTTCACACTGTGTTTTGAGGAACTCTGGGTTCTTCAATGAGCACAGTAATGCCGGATAAAGTTGCTTCTCACAACTGTTCTTTTCCAGCAATGTATAGCAGCAGGAATAGGTTGGGTGTTTTTTTAAAAAAAATTAACTTCCATTAAAAAAAAAAAATTAAGTGCATTCCCAGCTCACAGGGGCCCCATGTGGAGGATGGGAACCCTACTCACAACCCAGCTGGCTAACTTGAAAACAGACCCCTCTGTTTTATAGGGAAAGTGGCAGGGACTGATCACATCAGGGACAGAATCTGTCTCAAAGGATTGCAGCTTGCAGAATTTCTGTGGAACACTATCCAGAAAACTGTCAGAAGGCTGAAGCTCTGTGTTGCCACTTACACTATGTTCATTGTTCATTGTTTACTATCTTGTCTCCTGCTTTCGCGCTTGTGTAGATCTGCCTGCTGTAACGTGGGAGAGTACTCTCTTGCCGCTGCCTCTTATCACGGTGGCCTTGACGAATAGGCTTTGGAGCGTTCCTCAGTCTGAGGAATTTTCCAGTCTTACGTGACTAGGTGACTAGGTGTGGGGGGTAGGGCTCCCGGGCATTAAGTAACACTCCCACCGGGAGTTTTCCCGCGTGCACGCTAAAAGTTCATTTGCTAGTTTTGGCTTTGCATCATACTATATCAGTATCTAACTGATCCCCCAGGGCCATTCCTGACAATAGCAGTATTACTGTGGGCAACTTCCTTGTATACCAATAAAGCATATCTCTAGCTGAAGAATGCCTGGACTTACTTGCTATTGAGCCTGACAAAAACACACTGACTTGAACCAAGAACTCAGACCTAAGAATTCTGATTGCCTGAGAGTGGTTGTCAGCTGGGTTGTGAGCAGGATTCCCATCCTCCACATGGGGCCTGGAGATCCCCAGAATTTTAACTGGTCTCCAGACTACAGAGTTCTGTTCCCCTGGAGAAAACTGCTGCTCTGGAGGGTAGACTGCATGTCATTCTACCCCACTGACTGTCAGGATCTAGAGAACCCTGAAGAGATTTATAAGCTCACTTATATAAACCTTCTGATATGGTTTTAAGGCTTTATAGTTGTGGCCTTCACATAGACTTTGGTTCATTGGAATGCTGGTTCATAAACCAAGCTGAGAATCAGAGGCTTTTGTCTTTAGCAGGCCTGGATTGGGAAATATTAAAAGGGGAGATGAGCCAGCTGTTGATCTCAGTTGTTTTTCAGTTGCTTTACAGCTGGTTTTGATTAAGAGACACAGGATGCCAAGAATTGGGGAACATTTAGAAAACAGTCTCTTATAAGAAGAAGGGGAGGGAGAGATATGTATTGATTTTATATAAGAGGATCTTTAGCTGCAATACTTATACACAGTACCTGTTTCACACAGTACCTGCATAAAGCACAAGTATACATGCATTATAGAGGGAATTATAGGTAATCAGGGAGTCATGTATAGGATAAAGAGATATAGCAGTGAAAAGGAGATAGTGGGAGAGACTTAGTGAAAGACTCTTCAGAGCAACAGATGTTTGAAATTAACATTAGCAGAGTTGCTCAACATCACCAACATCTATCAATAAGATGACATGTTTACTAGGATAAGAGTTTTTAGCGTGGGCAAGATTCTACGCTGATACTTGGCCGGTCACCTTAACCTTAAAGGGAATCTTTTCCTCAGAATTCCCCAAAGTTTCCCAAAGTTGAGAAAAACAACTCCATGTATGGAAAGCCCCAAAACCCCCAACTTTAGGTTATGTAACACTCATGAATAATTAAGAAATTGTAAAGGTCAATATTTCTGATTGGCTAAGAAGGGGTGGATTAATGTAGGAGGAACAGTATAAAGGATGAGAATAGGAGACTGGGTGTGGTGTGGCTTCTATCTGAGGAGAGAACCAAGAGGGGAGAAGTGCACCTTCCACCTTTATTCAAGAAGGCCAGAAGCCTTGCTGGCCTGTCATCCTTTCTCAGCTGCATCGAGGAGTGGTGAGATGAATAATCTGTTTGATGGGGAGGGAGAAGGGGGCCAGAAGGCTGCCATAGTCCTAGTAAATGTATTAGATTGAAATAAAGATGAGGGGATAGAGCACGGTGTGATTTTCTTGACTGCTAACAATTGTAAGCTGCTGTTAACATCATGTTTAATAAACTTTTATAGTTGATTACTACAAGGCGTCTGGTTTCATGTCTACCGAGGCATTTCTCTTGCAAGCGTAACCAAAAGATCAGCTCCCTCGTTGTTAAAGGGTTTGGCTGATTTAGAGGCCAACAGAATGGTGGAGGATGCGGCTGTTAAACGCTTTGTGAGATTTATGGCTTGGTGACAGGACGCCAGATGGTTTTTGTTACACTAAACTTTTGGTTTGTTTAGACAAGCTCAGGTTCTTAGACTGTTTTAAATAGCACTTTAACAATGGGAAATAAGGGCTCCAGTGAATTAACTGAGAAACGGTTAGCTAAGAGATTTAAGATAAAGAAATGTACACAGGCACAGTCAGAAAATAAGCCAGATGACAGTGTCAATGCTCTCCGGCAGTGGGCAGAGGAAAAGGGATCTATTTCTTTAGTACATCCGGATATTTTTCAAGGCAAAGATCCTACAGAGGACGCTGCCATAGTGTTTAACCAAATAAAGGAAATTACTAGAAATAAGGGACAGATAGAGAAAGCAGGCCGTTGGACATTATGGCTGCTGGCTAAGAAGCAGAAAACTATGCTACAGGAGTGTACATCTAAAATTGAGGATTTGCAGTCTGAGATTAATAAGTTACAGGAAAAGGAATGTTTAAGAAAAACACAGTATCTAGATAGTGTAGCGCAGAATTTACAGACTTCCTCTGCACTCTATCAGTTAACAGAGGAATGTGAAGAGTGGAAGGGGAAGGCGTGTCTTATCGAAAACCAAATGCGTGCTCTACGAGGCCAGCTGGCTGATGCCCAGGCAGCAGTCAAAGTAATAGCAGATTATACAAAGACAGAGAATGATAGCAAACAAGACCACTCTCAATGCCAGGATAAGATTCGGGTGCTCAAAGATGCACTCAGTGCAAAGAAGGGAGTGGCTGCAGCTGTCACAAAGGGATCACCTAGTGGGGTAGATGTCCTCCCCAGCTATGATTTTGATTTGGAAAATTGCCAAGAGGAGCCATGGGAGATTACAGAGCGAGTTTGCTCAAATTACACAAAAAATGTGCTGCAAAGCCTTGAAACGGGGGAGAGCAATGGGAAACCATTTTGCCCGGTTCTTCCGGTAGTAAGGAAGTCTGTGCAAACTGACAGGCAGGTTAGAGGACATGTCACAACAGATACCATTGAGGAAACAGTCCCAATGAAGTTTGCAGATATACAGGCTCTTGGTCAGAAGCTGGGACCACTAAACTCAGATACAGCCTTAAGCTGGATGTTTGAGGTATCCAGACACACGGATCTTGCTGAAGATGATATAAAAAGATTAGCAAGACAGTGTGCTAGTGCAGATACATGGGCTACAATTCAGCAATACCTGACTGATGTTCCAGCAAGCATAGGAGGATTTTGGGCAGGGTGTATGCGAGCTCTGATGCCTTATAGGAGTATTTCCAGAGCTTTTTATGAGGAAGAGCAGAAACCAGACGAATCCCCAGAGATATATGTGAGAAGGAAGGAATTGTTGGCAGTAGCTGCGGATATCGTAAATCTAATTCAAGGCGTGCCCGACTACGATAACTTGGAATTTAAGAGAGAGCTTCTGGATGGCCTTAATTTCCCTTGCAAATTGATTGTTGGCAACGTGACAGTTGGTCCGATGACATATCCCCAACTCCAGGAGCGCATCCGCCAAGCAGGGCAATTATTTAGAGAAAGTTTGAAAGCTCAGGCCAAGAATGGAAAGAGTCAGGAAAAATCAGTGTTTAATGTGACCTTTTCTAATGAGGGGCCGTGGAGCAGGAATAGTCCACCACAAATAAAGCCACGCACCAGGTACACCCAGCAATGGAGTAATAATAGGGCTGCCACACAGGGGAATAGCTACAATCGGCCAGTAGGAGGGAATGGACAGAATAGGAGAGTTCAAAATTCCCCCATGACAAACAGGGAACCCCCAAACAGACCATATAGAAGGGAGTACCCTGAGGGAGTGAGGCAAGGCATTTGGGAGAAGCTAATGGACCTGGGGGAGCCCAGGAGTAAATGGGATGGAAAACCTACTGGAGAGCTAATCAAAGGATTGGCAGACATTCTGAAGCGGCAGGAGCAGGACGCTCGGCCAGTGGCGCGAATAAGGACACCGGAGACACAGGTATGTGCACCAGAGTGCGCAACAGGAGGAGCTAGGTGGGATGCTCCGGGGTAGAAGCCTCTGGGTAGGGGTTCCCCGCCCAAGGCTTCCCCAGAAAAATTGCAGATTTAAATTATGATACCTGGGGAAGACCAGTGGTTGAGGCACACTTGGGAAGTGGGGATAAACGGCCTCTATTGTTAGTAGATTCAGGGGCATCTGTGAATATTTTGAGCCCAGAATGGGTGCCTAAAGGCTTTAAGCCAACAAAGGCAGCTGAACAAGTTCAGTTGGTCGGATTTGCTGGAGATGATTCTCCCGCTACAGTGATGAATTTTTGTCCCATTCAAGTTGGGATGTTGCAAACTGAAGCTCAGTTTTATGTGTCTGATCAGAATCAGGAGTCAGGAATCTTAGGCAGCCCATTTCTGAAGAAGCATCAATTAGTACTTGATTTATCAAATGATTGTCTGTGGCAAATGCCCAATGAAGGAGATGTAACTCTTCCCATATACTCAGTGCAGAAGTGCCACGCCTTTAAGGAACCCAGTGAGGTTAACCCTCAAGGTAAAGTGGAGTGGATCAGGGAATTTCCCTCGATTGGGATAAAGAATAGGAATGAATGTGGAAAGATAGATGCACAGGTTCTTATTACAGGGCCAGATCCCAAACCGCAAAGGCAGTACAAGTACCCTGTGGAAGCTGAGAAAGCCATGGCGGAAATCATTGATTCTTTGGTGGCACAGGATGTGCTGGTGCAGATGGAAAGCATTAACAATGCTCCCATCTGGCCAGTCAAGAAGAAGGATAATACCTATAGATTAGTGGTAGATTTTCGAGCATTGAACCAAGCGATCCCTAATACGGCCCCAGTAGTGGCTAGCTACCCAGAAGTCATCGCTGCCATTGCAGGGGCGCAAAATACTTCACTGTTATTGATATTTCGAACTGTTTTCATTCCATTCCGTTAGACCCCGCTGTTGGTACAAATTTGCGTTCACGTTTCGCGGGAAACAATACTGTTACAAAAGACTCCCACAGGGGCTCCATATCTCGCCAAGTATATGTCATAAGCACGTTGTTCAGATGCTAGATAAGCTCCCCAGGGAGTATAGAGAGGTCACGAACTCGTATGTCGATGATCTCCTTTTGTGGGGCAAGACTCCAGAGTTGGTGCGCGACGTAACTAGGGCAGTTCTGAAGCTCTTACAAGAAACAGGATTTAAGATCAATTGGGATAAAGCCCAACTGGTGCAGAAGGAAGTAAAGTATCTGGGAATATGTCTAGGACAAGAAGGGAGATCCCCAGATGCACAGAGAGTGGAAGCTATAGGGAAGCTACCAGCCCCTACCGATGCTCATTCATTGAGGGCAATTCTAGGGACACTGAATTTTTCTCGAGAGTTTATAGAGGGATTTGCTGAGAAAACTCGCCCTCTGTGGGCTCTCTTGAAGAAAAATAGGAAATGGGAATGGGGGCCGGATCAGGCTAAAGCGTTGGTCCAACTGAAACAAGACCTCGCTCAGGCACCTGCTTTGGCCTACCCGCGTGTGGGAGAGCCTTTTGTGCTTCAATTAGCATCCACAGATACAGCAATAGGAGCAACATTAATTCAGGTCCAGGATGAAAAGCGCAGGATAATTGCATATGCGTCTAGGGCCCTTAGTGGGGTAGAGCAGAACTTCACCCCGTGTGAAAGGGAATGCCTGGCATTGTTCTGGTGCTTGCAACAATGGGAGTACATTTTAGGAGAGAGTAAGGTAATCGTTCAGACCACTCATAGCCCTTTGCAGTACATTGTTAGTGGAAAAATTCAAGATGGGCATGTGAGCAACGCAAGGATTGCCCATTGGACACTGGCATTGGTGAATCGGGGAATCCAGATAGAAAAGGGAAAGGTGTTAGCACCTGTGCCATATGGATTATTGGTGCAGGGAGAGGAGCATGAGTGCCCCCTGCCTGAATACATACATGTACATTGGCCAGTAAGATCGGGATTGTCTTTGGAAGAAGCCTTGGGAAAATCTTACAAGGTATGGTTTGTAGATGGGTCCTCCTATTATGAGAAGGGAAAGGCAAAACAGGATATGGGATTATAAGAGTTAATGACAGCTTTGAGAAAGGGGGAGCCGTAGTACCTCATTCGGCGCAGGCTGCGGAGGTTGCTGCTATTAAAGAGGTGTTGGCCACCGAAGCGAAGGAGAGTGACATTGCCATATTTACAGACTCAGATTGGACAAAACAAGCTCTCCTAGTGTGGCTTCCCATTTGGAAACGAAAGGGAATGTCTACCTCTGATGGAAAGCCTGTCACTCATGCCCAGTTATGGAATGAAATTGCTGATTACATAGCACAGTGGCAAGGAGATATTAGGGTTATGCATGTGCGAGCACACCAAAAGGTAAAGACTAAGGAGGCCTATTGGAACAATAAAGCGGATTCCTTAGCTAAATTATCAGCCACAGCTACCGAGCATATTGAGGAAGAGAGGGTAACTAAGGTGGTTACTAGAGCCCAAGGGAAGAAAGAACTCCCAGCGATTTTAGACCTAGCAACCTTACAAAAGGATGATGCAGAAATTCGGGATTTAGTAGATAAAGGGAAAAGTCCATGTGGGAAATATGAAATTCAGAAGAAAGAGGACACAGTGTGGGCCATAAGGGAAAGTCTTAGATTGTGGGTTGTGCCCAAAATGGTGAGAAGTGACTTGATCCAATTTGTCCATGAACAAGGGCACTTTGGCTGGGAGAGAACCCTGGAACAGATAAAAGGAGTTGGCTGGTGGCCACTCATGAAGGAAGACGTCAAGCAGTGGTGCCATAACTGTTTGCGCTGTGCCATGGTAAATGCAGATGTTAGAATTAGGAAGGGGACCTGAGACATCAGAGACCCAGTGGGGTGTGGTCCGATGTCCAAATTGATTTTATAGGTCCCTTGCCAAAGACTAAGAATGGCAATCAGTATTGCTTGGTCTTGATAGATAGTTTTTCAAAATGGGTAGAAGCCCTCCCCACAAAAGACAACACAGCTATAACCACTGCTAGACATCTCCTGAATCAGGTCTTTGTGAGGTACGGTATCCCTAAAGGGTTGAGTTCAGACCAGGGACCTCACTTTATTGGCCAGGTGATGCAGGAATTATGCCATCTGTTAGGTATTAAGCAAAGGTTTCATGTGGCTCACCATCCTCAGTCGTCGGGATTAGTAGAAAGACAGAATAGGGTTATCAAGGAGGCCTTGAAAAAGGTAGTGAAGAAGGATGGAAAAGATTGGGATCAAAAATTACCCCTTATTTTAATGGCCATTAGAGCTTCCACAGCATCCCACGGATACACACCCTTTGAGGCAATGACAGGTAGATTGATGAATACCCCACAACAATGGTGGTTGGATACTGAGATTCCTGATGACTGGCAGCCTAAGGTATTGACGGATCAGTGGATCCAACAGCTTAGTGAAAGGTTAGCTGAAGTACACAAGGACATTGCTGCTCAATTAGGCCTGAACATAAAAAGGATGGATAAATATTTGGGATGGGTGAAGAACCCTATAGAATGGTCGGTGGGTACTAAAGTAATGTACCGAGATTTCTCTAAAAAGAAGCATTCACTAACTTCCAGTTGGCTAGGACCATGTTACATTGTGGATAGAGCTTCCCCCACAGTCTACTTAGTGGAGATTAAAAAGGGGACAGATGACGTGAAAAGGAAATGGTTCCACTCTTCCCAGCTGAAGGAATGGAAAGGGAAGTAGATGGAAACCTTTGCGCTTCATTCTGTGTATATACATGAAGACAGTTTGCATGATAGAATCTTATAGGACAATTTGTATAATTCATTTTTATAGGTGACACTATACATATATATACATATATACATTGTCATAAAATTGGAATGGAGGAGCAATTGAAAAGCGTTAACATTATTCTTGAAAGTGATGATTCAAATGACGCTCCACCACCCCCTAATCCCCAAAGAAATCCTGGGAGAGATTCAGATACCGGCACTGCTTCCAGAAGGTCTTGTGGAATAACCCTCCCTAAGTTGTATGTGACACCTCGCAATGGGGACACTCCTAATGGGCCCAGGAGAGCTCCACCATTCAGGTTTGAAAACACTGTGGGATCGGTGGTATGGGAAACAAAAGTGGAAGACATCAGGAAAGTATATGTGAGGAAATGGATATATGGGTGCAGGGAGTGGCGGAAAGAAGATACTAAGCTGGTTGATGCCTATAGCAATGTGGAAGAGAGTTGGCAAACAGAGGAGCCAGGCTACCACCCATATGCTCCGGCTTTTGGGCGTGGCTGGCGTAGGCCTTATTAGAAAGGCTGCTTGAAACCTTTATATATAGCATATCTTTGCATAAACGCTTATACACTGTAAAGTGCACTGCACGTATAATAAACATACTAACCCATATATATATTATAAGCAATAATGTGCACGAAAGGAAAGTGCCAAGTAGTCTTTTGCACTTTTGTTGCAGGAGGAAACCTAACACACCTCGACGTAACTGAATTCGGTAATATTCAATGAGGGATAATGTGTCTGAGATGTGGTTGCTGTGTGCTTTGTTGTGTTGTGCTCTTTGTCCTGTTTTTCTTCTGGATAATACCACCTCCAGAGATTCCAGGAGCGACACTGGTGTCAGCTCAAGTGTCACACGCGATCTCTCACATAATTCAGATGGTGAGACCCCAGTGAATCCGGATTTTATTAAGTCATACCAAGTTCCATGGTCAGATATGCCAGGAATATGGGAATGCACCTGGAATATGGGAAGTATAAGTTTGCTTGCTTCAGATGACCAGGTGAGCAAACTGGACTGCGGCAACACTACTGCAGAATCATGGAAATTCCAGGATGGTAAGGTACAGGTAACTTTTAAGTATTATCGAGGGATTTGCTCCATTAGAATTAGACAGAGCATGAAGGATTGTAGACTCTTGCTCCCGGTTGGAGAGCAGGAATATGTATTCCTGGGAGAAAAAGGACAAGATCCAGTTATTATGGGAACAGTTTTGTGGGAGGAGCGCGCGTGCAGGTGGGAGACGTCCCTAGTCACTTGCGTTCCTAAGGTAGAAGAGATAGTGCCTAATGACACATCAGATAAGACGTTGGCAGGGGATCCACCCCCTGAGACTGACGTCCATACCGATAGTGACACTGGTACAAATACAGACATTGATAGATCCCGGAAGATGTTGGGTTAGTACAGGAAGATGAAGTGCTTCCACCTCCCGATACAGAAGTTGAGGAGGAGGAGGTACCTGTGCTTAGATTGGAACCGGGAGTCAGAAGTCAACATTGGGAAGTCAAAGTATTTCGCACAGATCTACCCAAGGGATGGAGATGTACCTGGGATACAGTCATGGTTCAGAAAACAAAACAGAGAGTAAAAGCAGATAGATTTGGCTGTCCAGAGCCTAAGCTTGATGTTTCACAGGAAGTAGATTTTATTCTCACTTATAATAAAGGTTGTATACTAACTGTACATTATGGTGAAGCTACCTGTGACGTTGTCATACCACGATATAAGACATTTCATACCTTCATAGATGGGGGGCACAATGGCCCTTACCTGGAGGGTGTACAAATGGGAGACCTCTTTTGCAGTTGGGAGACAAATCTGATGAGGTGTGACAGTGAGATTCCCAGTAGGGAATTGGCACGGAAAGGGTTAAGGAAAGGGGTGCCATTGGGGAAGGAGTGGGCAACTCCAAGGTCACTCCCCTTGATAACCCCAGAACGTCGGCAATGCATCAAGACATGCAGGATGCCCTTCAGGTTTCACAGTCTGTAACAAAGGTGTCAGAAACAGGGCAGAGGGAGATGCAGATTGCAGATAGATGCCCTGCTGCTATAGGTGATGTCTGTGGATCAGGTCTCACCTCCGAGACTTGCCTCAAGTATCAGATTTCCTGGATCCCTACTAGGTCTCGGGTGTTTCTGATAAGTGAGGCAGGAAAACGTTGCGCTTATGAAGGCAATGAATATTTGCTGGCTGCTGAATCTGGAGTTCTATTTGAAACAATTAATTTTGAGTCTACTCACATTGATGATAAGTATGCCTGTGTGTGGCATGGGGCAAGGGAATCCACTACGAGATGTCACAGTGGTTTACACTGTGTTATGAAATTGGTCAGAGCTAACAAAATGGAGGAGGAGTGTGCGGGTTTACATACCCTGCGGTTTAACACGGAAGTTGTAAGTCCTCCGAAACAGACGCCTGTGGGACCAACTGTCGCTTCTCCCCTTCACGGGAGAGATCACAGGAGGGACCGGGGTTTGCTGCTAATCCTCGCACTAAGGGGCAGGACGTGCCTAATGCCCACCCGGTGGGGACCCCTGTAGTTGGAGGAAGGAATGTGCCTGCAAGGGGACCACCTGTGGGACGGTCGCCTCTGTTTCCGGCGATTGATGCAGAAGGCTGCTCCACAGCAGGTACACAGGCTGCGTGCCCAGACAGAATGGCCTGGTGTTACCAGACTATCCTTGACTGGGACCCCATTGGGGGGAATGTCACTTGGAGACTTGAACTGAATGACGATGACGTGGCAGATTGCTCCCTTCAGGGGACTGATCTGCTTGGACCCTCAGCTACAGTTGTGACTGAGGAGAGACGCATTGAATTGCGAGCACTTGGGGACATGCCTCGGTATGCCTATAGCATTTGCAGATGGGATTTGCCATCATTTGATGAGCCCACATCAGGGGACTGCTCCGCGCAGTATCATTACAGGGGAGCCATGGTCCGGGAGAGGTTTGGCACCTATACCATTCTTAGAAATGAAGTTAACTGTGCTGTGTTGAAAGTTAATGGTTTTGCATTTGTGGCTGCAGGATATATTCCAATCTTCACTCTCACAGGATTCAATGGGTCCCATATGGCGCAGGAGTGGCAGTCCCAGAACAGCACCCTGATAACTCCATCCGGTGCTCAGTTTGTTGTTATGGGGAACTGCACACAACAAAAATGGATAGTGGAAACTGATCAGATTGGAGAATGGGGCCCTCCTGAATGGGTGCTGCAGCTGGATGACAGTGAATGTGACTTGCGGTCCCTGAATACGATCTTTCGATACCAGTGTCATCGTGAGTTCCAGTCGGTGCCTGCGGAAGCTGGCATATACCAGCTCCACCAACCAGGGATGACTCTTCATTTTGAGGTCCTTGCCGGGGATAATGATTTGATACGACCCCGAAAACATCCTCTGATTGGCCCGCACGTCGTGAAGCAGGATCATAAAGAGCGAGTGATGTTGACCCCAGTCCGCTCTTTGAAGGAAGTTCGCTTGGACTTGACGGGTTTAAATATGTCCCAAGCTGTCCCCGAATGTGCCCCATATGTTACCACCAGCCACGAAGGTTGGCAAAAATGGTTGGACTTATGGTATGGGAAGCAGCTGGCGAAAAGTCGGCAAACTAGAGGGTTGGATACTATTTTGGGGGCATCGGGTCTGGCGACTGGTGTCCTGGATGCTATGAGTGTAGAGGTTCTAGCGAATAAGATCCGCTATGCAACATCAGATGTTCGGAAAATGGGAACCCCGATTGTGTCCTCCTTGGCACAGTTGGGAGCTGGACAAAAATTGATAGCTAATATCCTGCCTTTCTGGCAGAGCAGTGAGCATGGGGATGAAGAGGCAATAGTAGAGGGAATTGCTTCACTGCAAGTTAGCAGTGCTTTAGCACTAGCTTGCACCCAAGCCCAGGACCTCAGTCAACAGGTTGTGATGCAAATCATTCGGGAAGGTCTTACAGGGAATTTACCTTTGGAAATCAAATATTTGCTTTGGAATAATGTCACCCAGGAAGAGAGACAGTTTATGGAATGGTGGCAATTGTTAAGTTTTACATATGATCCCGTAAAAGCGGAAGTTGTTGTATTTGTACTTACTGTATCACAACATGAATACTATGATGTATTTCCTATTGTACCATTGGGGATACAGGTAACTGGAGGTTTGGTTATGTATGCTATTGATCATCATGCCTGGGCCTATCAGAAGGGAAGCAGCTGGGAGACTATTAGTCTCGACGGATGTGTTCAGCACGGATCTTTAGGTTTCATTTGTGAGGATAGGAATTTTCAGCAACGGGATGAATGCTTTTATGAAGCTGACAATGGTACTCACAAGTGCTCTTTTGAAATTTTATCTGAGACAGGGAGCTCTGTTGTCTATGCTGGAAAGGGGTGTGTGTGCATCCGATCGCATTGCCCTTTAGTCCAGGTAGACGATCTGAAGTTGTTCTACATCTCTACTCAGATCAACAGATGCTTTTGTCAAGTCGCCTCTGTGAAAGGGTGTGACTTTGAATACCATGTCCCCCACTGGACTGTGGAACTCATGAAATATAGACCACAGTTATTTGAACAGATCAAGCCAATAACTTTAGGGATGGACATTGATATGTTAAGGAAAGTAATCAGCCACCCAGAATTGCAGGAACAATTGAGTGGTGTTAGGAAGCTAGGAGAGAAGACTTCACTCACAGTACAACACAATAATCAGAAAGTTTTACAGATTTCAAAGGACATTGAGGATCTGGGAGGTGCATCCTGGTGGTCATCGTTTTTCTTTTATAATCTGAGTCCAACAGCGGCAGGAGTTTTGAAGCTCATTACTCACCCGATCACCGTCATTTTGATAATCCAGGCCATTCTTTTGATTCTAACACTGGCAGTTGTCCTCTGGGTCAGGGCAAAAGTGCGCCAGTTGCAGTATCTTTAAGTTACGGATTTGTGAAGTGCCGATTGCCACTCTGGGATCCAGCACTCGATACCCCTCTCCTAGATAGCGCATGCCTATCAGGTGTGGTCAGCTTGTGGAATATGTCTTCATACGCGACAGCCGGAGGGCTGTCTTGTATGAAACGGGGGGAGTGTCAGGATCTAGAGAACCCTGAAGAGATTTATAAGCTCACTTATATAAACCTTCTGATATGGTTTTAAGGCTTTATAGTTGTGGCCTTCACATAGACTTTGGTTCATTGGAATGCTGGTTCATAAACCAAGCTGAGAATCAGAGGCTTTTGTCTTTAGCAGGCCTGGATTGGGAAATATTAAAAGGGGAGATGAGCCAGCTGTTGATCTCAGTTGTTTTTCAGTTGCTTTACAGCTGGTTTTGATTAAGAGACACAGGATGCCAAGAATTGGGGAACATTTAGAAAACAGTCTCTTATAAGAAGAAGGGGGAGGGAGAGATATGTATTGATTTTATATAAGAGGATCTTTAGCTGCAATACTTATACACAGTACCTGTTTCACACAGTACCTGCATAAAGCACAAGTATACATGCATTATAGAGGGAATTATAGGTAATCAGGGAGTCATGTATAGGATAAAGAGATATAGCAGTGAAAAGGAGATAGTGGGAGAGACTTAGTGAAAGACTCTTCAGAGCAACAGATGTTTGAAATTAACATTAGCAGAGTTGCTCAACATCACCAACATCTATCAATAAGATGACATGTTTACTAGGATAAGAGTTTTTAGCGTGGGCAAGATTCTACGCTGATACTTGGTCGGTCACCTTAACCTTAAAGGGAATCTTTTCCTCAGAATTCCCCAAAGTTTCCCAAAGTTGAGAAAAACAACTCCATGTATGGAAAGCCCCAAAACCCCCAACTTTAGGTTATGTAACACTCATGAATAATTAAGAAATTGTAAAGGTCAATATTTCTGATTGGCTAAGAAGGGGGTGGATTAATGTAGGAGGAACAGTATAAAGGATGAGAATAGGAGACTGGGTGTGGTGTGGCTTCTATCTGAGAGAGAACCAAGAGGGGAGAAGTGCACCTTCCACCTTTATTCAAGAAGGCCAGAAGCCTTGCTGGCCTGTCATCCTTTCTCAGCTGCATCGAGGAGTGGTGAGATGAATAATCTGTTTGATGGGGAGGGAGAAGGGGGCCAGAAGGCTGCCATAGTCCTAGTAAATGTATTAGATTGAAATAAAGATGAGGGGATAGAGCACGGTGTGATTTTCTTGACTGCTAACAATTGTAAGCTGCTGTTAACATCATGTTTAATAAACTTTTATAGTTGATTACTACAAGGCGTCTGGTTTCATGTCTACCGAGGCATTTCTCTTGCAAGCGTAACCAAAAGATCAGCTCCCTCGTTGTTAAAGGGTTTGGCTGATTTAGAGGCCAACATGACGTCACTGTTATCCTGAGGCTCCACTCCCAAATCTCCAAGTTTCCCAACCTGGAGCTCATAATTCTAGTTGTCCCAATACAGTCACCAGTGTTACTTCTGGTATAAAAGTGTTTCAGGGATTTCCTGCAAAAGAGAGGGCTGAAGGGAAGGAGGAAGAATGAGCGGACTCTGCATCTGTAGACAATAATAGCCAGTGGCAATTTTCAATGGGATTCTCAGAGTTCGGGTTTTATGTATTGCTGGTCTTTTTCTGTTTCTGTGAGGCAACTCTGAAACTTTTGCCAGAGCCCTTCCCACTCTCCTGTTCAGTTATTAACCCATAGGAAAGTTTCTTGCTGTCTCTGATGCAAAGGCCCTTCCAGTCAAGGGGTGCAATTGATTAGCCCTTGGGCCAGAACCTTTAGAATCATGGCCCAATAGAAGCAGCTACTTTCTTCAAATGGGAGTGCGATCTTAAAATTTGACAACTGTTACTTTACAGAGTAGCATAAACTAAAACCGGCCTCTGCCTCAAGGAGCTTGCAGTCTGAATGCAGATGGGTTAGCAGGAGGAAGAGAAGAAGTGTGGACAGATAAGCATAAGAAAGCAGCAAAGAAAAGGGAGGAACTGAAGAAGCAGGGGAGGATGAATGTGAGGAAAATGCGGCCAGTACTTACCTGAAGTGGCCGAGATTGCAGCACAGGTGATGGGGAGGTTTGCAGGTGGCCTTCCCACCCTTTCTGGCCTGCTGGCAAAGGCAGGAGCCTCAGGTCACCACCACTTGCCAGACCCACATCACCAAGGGGCCAGTCCAGGAAAGCACGTAGAGTCTCGGCAGGCTCTGCATAGCGATTACATAGAGTTCCATCAGTTCTATGTAAACTACACTGCCCGGTGGTTTTGGCAGTGCGTTTTTTATGGATCCCTCTCTCCCTTTTTCCCCTGTAGTTTGTGCATGTGTGTTTTAACTGTCACAGCTTAAGTGGTTTTGCACATCAGGCTGGATCCTTTTGGGGGAGACAGGCCTGCATGCCCACCCTCCCCATTTTGGGGAACTCCCTTAAGGGGTCTTGGGGGTTTGAACCATGATGTAATACGCCCAGCTTGGGGGTTTTCGTGGGCTCACCCCAGGTGACAAATGGTACCACTCAGCAGCCACTGCCCTTGTGTTACCACCAAATATTTGTCACTCCCTGGTTCTTCCCCAGCAGGCAGGCTGTGGGATGTCTTATCTAGCGGCAGGCAGGTCACTCGATCTCCGGATCCACCCCCATGCTTCACCAATGCTCATTGATCTGTAATCAATAAATAGCTGCAGTCTGTTTCATTCCACAAAATTGGTGTTCCTCTCTGCAACAAAACATTTTAAGCCCTGGGCCTGCGATGAAGGAACATGTGCTTAGGTGCTGTGTTGTAGAGCTGATCAAGGGAATGAAGGCAAGCCAGGAATCAGTAATATTCAGCATCAATGTCAAGCACTAGTTTAAAATGTCATGTGTTGTTTAAGCAAGGAGGTAAAGGCTTAATGTCTCAGGGTCACCTCTGATGTTACCATCACCAACATAGAGTCCCATGCTGATAAAAGTGAAGGCTTGGAGACTGTCAAGGTAACTTCACTATTGCACACAACATGTCTGCTTCCACACTGGCTGTCCCCTGCCCCAAATATAGTTCTGGCACTGAAAGAGATATGCGTCCAACCATTCTGACGGCACATTCATATGCATATTCCAGTATGGGCATTAAAGTTGGCATTGGAAGACAAGAAAATAGCTTCAGAAGTAGCTGTAAGTCACAGCACTTCTCTGCTGTCTACCAGTAGCAAGAGACATAACGTTCACTTGTGTATGCAGACTTGATGAACACAGTCAGTTGTTGTAAGCAAAGGCGGACTATCAAGAAAGCATAGAGTCTGCATTTGTAAAGACTGCTGAGGGTGTGTTGCCATGACAAGTTTACACTGGCCTGGCCTTCAGTCCCTCTGTATAGTGAACCTGGAATTACTGCTCTGAGAGGAACCATATGGATCCCTTACAGAAGTCTCAGCAGCTTCACTTCCCAGGATTCTTTGAGAGGACTGTCATGATCCAGCTGGCACAAATAGTACTGCAGAAATGTCTTGAGGGTGGTTTTGGATGTTAGGTCTGGCAGAGGGAATAGGAAGACAAACAGTCTTGTACAGCCCATTCTCTAGGGTTATTTGTAACTTTGTACAGTAGACCTTCACCATTTGCCAGTCTATGGTTTGTGACTTCACTTATTTGTGGTACAATCACGTGATACAGTCTTCGGACTGCTTTTATTCCCACAGCACCATCATTGTAATTGTTACATCATTAAATATTGTGAGAATTTTGCTTTGGTTACCAGGAACCTGCAGAATTCCGCCTCCCGGTATTCACAGATTCCGCCATACATGGTGATCCCGGATATAGATTCCCCTGCAGATGGTCAGGGTCTGCTGCAATGTCCAAGCTAAAAAGTCATTATTTCCACCTTGTGGCTGGAAGCATAAGTTCTCCCATGCTAAGAGAGCTCGTGCATCTCCCCATAAGGTGCAGTGTCCTCCAAGGGCTGGTTTTTCAAACAGGGGGTCTGTAACCTGTGAAGACATTCCATCCAGCCTGGCTGTTGACACAAGACAACTCAGACAATGCTCAATTAAATTGTGTCTGGAAGGAATGAAGGAACACACTTACCACCTGCACCACCCTCCTGAGGATTTGTTCCCCCCCCCTTCTGGCTCAGGTACCTATAAAGCCTGACTAGAAGCTCTTTAGCAAAGAAAGAAGGAGCCAGCTCATATGTCCCATACAATGTAAATTGCTATTGTACTCTGTTTTGTTGTTTGTTGGTTTATGTGTACGATGGGGGGATTGTATGCCACTTTGGGTCCTTTTGGAAAGAAAAGAAGGGTACAATGCTTAAATAAAGTCTGGGTGTATGGACTGCTAACCTCATGTCCTCTGGTTGGCTCACCCTGCTGGGGTGTGCCACCGGGAAGCCAACAGCCCCTATCCAGCATCCCAGCCCAACTTGGTAAAGCTAACAACAGAGCTGGTGTTGACATGAAATTGGGAAGCACATTTGAATTTTTGCAAGATCCAGAAGTCTTGTGAGAATCCAGGGAATACAATGGGTTTGTCCACTCTATGAGGCCCAATTTATGAGGCAATTTGGAGAGCAGCCAGTGAGGATTCAATTTAGGAAGCAGATTGGCAGAGAAAGGTACAAACTACCTACACTGCTGCCTGTGAGGTTGGGAATTCTGGAATAACCAGTCAATCGCATTTTTATACCCTTTCCTCCAGGGAGCATATTGTACTCTCCGTCCCATTTTATCCTCACAACAATCCTGTGAAATAGGTTAGATTGTGAGGAACAAGGCCACCCAATAAGATTCATGGCAGTAGTGGGAATTGGGTCAGTTCCATCCTAGTCTAACCACTACACCATAGTGGCTTTTGCTTATTGTTCTAGCCTGAGTCAGGATCACCCTGTGATGGTCTGAGTCTGACCCACCACTGGTAAAAGGTCTTATGGACATATAGGAACCCTATTGGAGGGACTGTGTTTACCTTTGATCAAAAGAGCTATATAGAACACTCTGATGTCATCCATTCATTTTATTATAGCTGTTAGGACATTCTTTTTTAATTGGTTGTCATACCACAGTGGGTAGTCCAGAGACATTTCCACTTTTATATGAGTTCTGTAAATGATATTACAGAATGTACTCTGCATCCCTCAGAACCCCAGGAGGAAAAAAAATCTTAAAAGCAGCTAAATGCATTTCGGAAGGCCATTTCATCACATCTCTATTTAAAGAACCAGAAAAAGGGCAGTGAGGTTAAAATGAACTGTTCACATGTACGTGCCTTTGATGGTTACTGACTATCTTGTCTGTCCTGTGTTTTTCTGCTTTATTTTAGACTTATCCCCCTCTGCCCTGATGGGTAAAATTGACTTCTGAAGTATCTTCTGCCAGTTATTCTTGTGGCTTCTTATCATCAGAGCCAAATCTAGGAAACAGGCTCTTAAAGTAGGTGATATTTATATACTGAGCACCTCTAAGATATCTTTCCATTCAGATGATGTATCTGTACCAGGAATGATGCCAACATCAATTTAGTGCTGATAACAAGAACAAGAGGGACTTTTAACGACATTGAAGGATTGGCAAGGTTTCAAGCCAGTCCAAGAACCCTGGGTTTTCGTAGAATATATAGCAAACTCTTGAAATTCTCTTGTATATAAGGTTAGAAATTTAAGGGCAAAATGCATAGGATAACTCCGCAAAAGATAGTACCACTTATTCATTCTTTTTTAAAATTTATTTTATTTATTGCAATAGAAATACATTACCATTAAAATTACATAGAATACAAAACATTACAACAATAAAACCATTTATAATGCCTCTAACAAAACCACAACAAACTTGAATAATTCCTACAATCAGCAATAAAATATCAACAACTGATTCATTCTGATGCACACATAGGAAGTATAATGGAGGGGTTGGGGAGTGAGAGGGCACAGCACATCTGGCAAAGTCACGCAGAAAGTCACAAGGAAGACCACAGCAGTGACCTCCCCAGAGCAAGGAAATGAATTAGTAGCACGATCTTAGCTATTAAGGGATCCCATAGTGAATGTGATGACATCATAGCACCACTAGCAAATTAGATTTAGCTACATGATGATGTCACTGAACTCCCATTGACTTTGCTTAAAATGGGGAAGAAAGAAACAAATCCTTTCCAGGAAATGAAGCAGATAGTGCTGATATTTCCATGCTGTTCCGGTAGTTTGATTGCCTTTCAGAGCTGCAATGGGAAGACTTTTGCCAGCTGTAGTTGACAGGTATCTATACATAACTAAAGCGAGGAAAGGTGGCATGCTATAGCCTAGTCTTGTCAGATTTTGGAAGCCATGAAGGGTTGGTACTTGGAAGGGAGACCTCCAAGAAAGACTCTGAAGAGGAAGGCAATGAAAGCATCTCTGCTTCTTCCTTGCTTTGAAAGCCCCATGTTGGGGTCCCCAGAAGTTGGCTGTAACTTGATGGCATTTTATACTTACATTAATAACTAAATGGGGGATGAATATGGGTGGGAAAATGTATAAATATATATAGATAGGATAAAATAGAGGAGAGGAGAATGGTTTAAGCTGCTTTGGGTCTCCATATGAATGAAGTAAATAAACTTCCAACAGCTTTCAACAGCACATGTATTTGGTTGAACAACTAAGTATGCCCCAGTCAGTCAACCACATGTGACTGGATGGGAGCCAGAGACATAGGGTGCCAACTCCAGGTTGGGAAATTCTTGGAGATTTTCGGGGTAGAGCCAAAGGAGGGTGGGGCTTCAGCAGGGGAGGGACTTCCAGGGTACAATGCTATACAGTCCACCCTCCAAAGTAGCCATTTTTTCCCAAGGGAGCTGATCTCTGCAGTCTGGAGATCAGTTATAATTGCAGAACACCAGAGTCCACCTGGAGATTGACAGCCCTACAGGGTCACCCACTCTTTTGTGAACAATTTTGCCAAACGGTGCAAAGAATCCCTAAAAAGGGTAAGTACTCTTCTTGGGGGACAAAATGTTCACAAACAGTACCCCTCTTCCCCTTTATTTCCATTCTGCTCTAATTTCAATTCTCTTTCCTCTCATGCAGTTGCTGAACCATGCTTTGTTTGCCTCTCCATATTTGTCATTAAACCTCCAAATTAATTATATGTCACCGTGACCTTTCCAGAGCAGTTTCTTCATCCTAAAGCATTCATACACTGCTGCTGTGTCGAGAAACACTGACAATGTTGGATTGGTTCAGAACAAGGGCACTTTTGATGCAATCAGTTGCAAAAGCTATGTGAATGCAAACTGGGCTCCCCCTCCTGCTCTCACCAATCACTATCGGTTCAAATAAGTCTTTCAGGCACTTGGAGCAACTGAAGGTAAAGCCGTTTCCTACATCACCTGGGAGGGAGGGGATGGAAATGGAGAGCTCTTAAAATAACACACAACTGTTTAAGGACATACGCACCATCTTAAAGCGGCAGGAAAGGGGGCAATTATGCTGTCACTAAGGGTGATATAATTTGAGAAAGTTAGTTCCACAGCGGTAATTTCTTTCTCACCAGTGAATCCCTGTGGGGATTTAGTAGCCAACTATCTGTCAAGCAGCTGGAAAGAGGGGTTGTTTTTTAAAAGTATAGAATGGGTTATGTCTTGAAAGAAAAATATAACCCCTTCTATGCTGGTCCTTTATCCTGACACCTGTGATAGAGCTACATTGTTCCTCTCAGAGCTTGAATGACACTGTATGTTTTTCTGACTAGGATGGTAGGAGCCAATTTTATTTTAAAGCTCAACCTGTGGAGAAGCTGTCTTTACTGCTCAAATCCCTGTCTACTCCCTTGACTTCAACCAGCTAATCTTCTCCTGTTCTATGCCTAGCCTTTCACCCAACACCCCCCAGCTCTACAGATGTCCCTTAGCTATGGCTTGCTGTCTGGTCTAACACTGACTTTCTTGATTTCTGTACTGCATGAAGTAATGGATACAATGGCCTGGGTTGATTTTCCAGAGTCCTCCCTTATTTGAAAGGGCTGTCGCTTACAGAGAATATGCTAGTCCTGTGGACACAGTAGAGGTGCCTCACTGCAGAAGCTTGCTGTTCCATTCAGTGATTCAGTGGGCCTTCTAGTTGAGCTCTGCATCCTAAAAGTGCTGTGGCACTCCTGCAAGCCGTAACTGGCTTGTTGTTGCCTATAAAAATGTGTGCAAAAATAAATCTCATCAACAATTCTTCTGGATCAAGTTCCTGAGCAATGCTGCTAAGTGCACTTTTTAAAAAGCTTGTTTCACACTTAGCTTGCCAGCTCTGGGTTAGGAAATACCTGAAGATTTAGGGGGTATAGCCTGGGGAGTGTGAGGTTTGTGGAGCGAAGGGACCTCATCAGAGTACAATGCCATCGAGTCCACCCTCCACAACAGCCATTTTCTCCAGGGGAACTGATCTCGGTTGTCTAGAGATCAACTGTAATAGTGTGTGTGGGGGGTGTCTCTAGGTGCTACCTGAGGGTTGGCAACCCTATTCACACTATTTGTGGGCCTAATGTGAATCATTACAATGCAAGTTTAAATGTGCAAAGGGATCATTTTTGAGCTGAATAAGAGCCACAGAAGAAGGCAGAATCACATTTGTATTCCTACCCTCATGCATTATTTGGTGTCACTCGCTGTTGCTGAAGAATGCTGTCAGCTCTCCATCCATTGTTACTATCATGGAGCTGCAGAGCATCCTTGTCTGCACCAGCTGGAAGGGAGCTTGGTAAGCTTTATGGTGGGGAAAGCCTCACTTTGTGAATGAGAGGGGGGTATTGAGAGAGTCAGCTGGTACTGAGAGAGCCAGAGGTCATCAAACATTTGTCGCTGATGAAAAAGTGATAATCAAGTCACATCTGGAAACAGCTAGTGTCTTTGCTGTGAAGTCCCATGGGTGTGGAATTTAGGCCTGCCTGTGTTGTGTTACTTGATGGGATGTTATTGATCCAGAACCCTTAGATAAGGATGAAGAAAAGCAGCATACAAATTTTTCAAATAAAATTAATCACTAAATTTGGAGTATTTCCATACATAGAGGGAAGTATATCAGATATCAAAGATGAGCAAATTCAGGAATTTAGTTAATTACCCACTGATCTTTTAGGTACACAGCTCTTCAACTCCACCATAACACTATTAGTATGTAAACTTTAAAGCAGTGATACTGTTGGGGAATCGGTTGGCTTAGGCTGATTCCCCAATAGTACTCACTCTGTGGATCAAGAGCCACATGCTGCTCTTTCACATGCCACCTCCAACTATTCTTCTAATTTTGGTTTCTGGGAGTTTACTTTGAGTGCAGCAAATAAGTTCATAGAATTTCATTCTGTTGCACTAAAATGTGATTGGTTATATTGTTAGGAGATGTACTTTTAAACTGCTTTTATTTGTTGTTTTCTGACCTGCACACACACCTGAATGGTGCTTGCAAGTGTCTTTGGTTTGGGAGAATTGTGTGCTTTGTTTGATGTGAACACCTGCACTAGGAAGTTGCCCTTCTGTCTGCACTTTCATGCTAATGAAGTCACACACACACACATATGCACATACATCTACCCATCATGCACTGAGAACAAGAAAAGCATCTCCATTATGGTCTGCCAGAAGGATGATATAAACAACAACCTGTCTACCATCGAGGAATTTGAATTCCACACGTAACCCACAGGATGCTTGGTTTTTGCAAGTGTTAAGACTGTTTCCTGTTGATGGCTTGGACCAAGCCAGGGTCATCTGCACTTCTAAGGTTTCCATGACAACCCATCTTTGCACCTTGGACCAAATGTTCTCTTTAGTGAAAGGTGTAGATTTCCAATATTGCCCCACCTTAGTAGGAGGGTACCCCACATCCTATAGCCAATGATATAGGAAAGGGACGGACTGGAAGACCCTAATGCCAGTCCCCCAAAATAGCTGATAAAAACAAGGTTCAACCTTTGTTCTGGGGTCTTGGGCTTCTTTCCTTGGTGTACACCTACCTCGCTAGCAAGTCATTTAATCCTCACACGTGTTGGCAGGTTCCAACTGTGTGCAGTAAGAGTATCCTTAGTTAGAATCAATTCTTGTATTCTTCACTGTGAAGGTCGAGCTTCAGGAAACAAATAAGTATCATATGATTTCCCTCTCCTAAATATCTTCTAGTTTAAAACCCCATATGGTTTTCCATTTCTATTGTATCTAAAGGAACTTGGTTATATGTGTGTATGCATCTGTTTTGTTTGCCTGTGAATCAAAGATATTATTCAGTAAAGAGAATAACTGATTTTACTTAAGAAACCTTGTCATGTGTTCTCTTTGAAACTGGTTCTCTGGGCGAAACTACTTTCTCTGTATACATAGACCAGAACTCAATATAAGTTTAGACCAATCAATGCGTAGATAAGCATTTTGGCTAACAATATTTATAGGTATATATTTAATACTGTTGGCCATTTTATTTATTTCATTTATACCCCCACCTTTCTTCCCAGTGAGGGCCCAAAGTGGACCCTCTTCTCTATTTTATCTTCACAACAACCCTGTGATGTAGGGTAGAATGAGAGTACGTGACAAGGTCATCTGACAAGCTTCCTTGGCAGAGTGGACATTTGAATTTGGGTCTCCCAGATCCTAATCTGACACTCTAACCACTGTATCACACTGGCCATCATATATGTGTGCTTGGTGGAGTGGTATGCAGGGCATATAATAGTCATGTCTCATTTAGTTGATGTTGATTGTTAATATGGCACTCTGTAAGCCACAGAGCAAGTTCCACTGCTTAAAAAGATTTCCTTAACAGAACAACTGTTGTGTGTGTGTTGGGAGGTTTCCATATGTCAAAGCTCAATGTAAATATTTGTAGCCTAAGTTCTAACCCAGATAAACCACCATTTTAAGATAGGGTGCCAGGTACAACCCTAACCCTATTTTCAGTCATCACAGCTTCCTCCCAAACCCACCAAAGAAGTGCCTGTCATTGTTCTTGGCCTTGCATGCTTAGAAAAGTATGTGCCCTTTAAGCCCTGGCATTGGTTATCACCTTTGTGCTAGAGAAAAACAGCCTGGCAGAGGTTAACATTTGGCACTATAGAACATAATGAAGTGCTAACTTGTCATTTTTTTAAATGAAGTTGTGGCACTAGAGATTTATAGTTGCTAATGAGCCAGAATAATAATTAGTCATTTTTTAATGAGACTGATCATCACTCAGACAGAGAGAGACAGTAAAATGGGTCTTTGCTTTGGCCTAATTTTCTGCTGGTAATTGTGTGACATGCCCAACTGCCTGGAACCTACCCATCTAGCCCCTTTCCTGCCACTTCTGCTGGGCATCTGTGCCAAGCTGAATTGTCTGCCATTCTCTTCCACATACAAGGGGGGCAGGGTCTGAGCAGATGAGGCTATTTGCTTGCTAGATGAGAGCATTAGTATTTCGAGGACATTGTGACACATTCTTCACTAGCAGAATGGCACCTGTCCCAAAGGCCGTTGGCGGTTGGCCACTCATAATGGGAAGGTGTGTGTGAGTGATATATCTCTACAAGATGACTTAAGATGAGCTACTGTTATGGAGTCACTGCAATGATTCACTTCAGCGGTCTCAGGAGTATATGTTTGTGTGTTGTGGACAGGTCATATTTCTGCTCTTTTTTCTAGTGTCTCATCCTGAATACAAGTTGAGTGCCACTGGCTGCTTGAAGAAGGGCTCGGGCAACTGGCAGTGGCGGGAACTTGTATTTTATTTGTTTGAACATTTTTATCCTACTTCCCCCTATCTTTTCAAGGCAGCTAGCAAACAAAAATATACAAAAATAAATCAATGATAGCCAGTGTGGAATGAACAACAGATCAAAAGCATATGGTAAAATATGTTAAAATCTGAACAATATCTGACAAGCACATGGCAAATTTGAGAAAATTCTTAGAAAGCAGAGTGTCCCCAAAATGCAGAATAGTCACCATCCTCAGCAAAATGCTCTCTGAAACAGGGCAGCTTCAGAAGCCATCCTAGAAAGCAGCAGTGACGGTGCCCTCCTAAGCTCATCTGGCAGACTATTCCAGGAAACCTGTTCAATAACCAAAAAGGCCTAAGACTGAACACAGGAGAAGCACACAGATCTACAACAGAGCACTGTCAGCAGGAACTGACCAGAAGACCACAGCTCCTAGCTCACCTTTCTTCCCTGGGTTGTCCCAGTCTTTTGCCAATACCCACTGGGGTGAGGGTGTTATATAAGATCAATGCAGTGGCAGAACTATAACCCAGCTGTTTTCATTTTGCCTACTTAATACAATTGCCAATGGCCTGGAGAAAAAAATGCCCTGTCCCTTCAATAGTGGCTCAGTGTGTGGAAATGGGCAGCTGATGCTTTTCATGGTATGGAGGTAATAGCTCTAAGTGTCTATAAAAGGAGTAGGGCTTCTTCCACCACCCCCCTCCCAGCTGCTGGCAACCTGACTTCTTAAGCTGTTGGTAGAATAGACCTGGCCATACTCTGCCCCCCAAACAGTCACAAGTATTGGATTGTGATTTTAGGGAGTCTAAGCACTGCTGCAGATGCGTTCTCTGACTATCTTGGCTAAAGGGCATTACTGATATTCTCGTTAGGAATATCTGAAAGTCCTTTGACTGTCTTGGCTGTGAGGTCCCCAGGTTAATTGACCAGGGAAAATAAACAGTGTTTTCTCTTGTTTGCTTAAAACTTGCTGTATTAGTTTTTTCTGGAATCATTTTAGTTCTTCTGTTGTATGAAAGGATTTGCCTTCACCAGGGACAAGGGAAAGTAATTTTATATTCCTCTGTCATATCTTCCCCTCTCACCTTTCCATTAGCCTTTTGTTTCCTGTCAAAAGTTAAAAAGTCCTCCTTCTCTTTGTTCATCCTTCATAAGGATGATCTTTCTGTGAACATTCCTGCTACCCTGTTTCTTGCATTTTGCTCTATTTCATTCTCTCCTTCTTTTGCCATAGGGTCTATACACAGTGTTTAAGATGTAGGCCCAACATTCACAGACGCAGAAGCATTTCTGAAAGAGCTTCTGTATTATTCTCTTGGTTTTCCACACATTCTGTTTGCCTTTTTTGATGGCTGCAACCTGATGATATTCAGTGAGGGTTTCAACAATGACTCCAAGTTCTCTTTCAAATTTCTTTTATCCATTACACACTGATTACCTTTCTGCTTCTGAAACAGCTAGAAAGAAAAACTCAGCTGGCTCTTCCTCAGACTTACAGATGCTGGGAAGAGAAATGGTCACTTCAGGCCATTTTGTTCACACCCTCCCCACAGACAGTGAGAAAGTGGCTATGGTCATGCACACTAAATAATCCACTTTCAATCCACTTTCCATGCACTTTCCAACTGGATTCTGCCAGTTCACACAGTAAAATCCAGTTGGGAAGTGCATTGAAAGTGGATTGTTTAGTGTGCGTGATCGCAGCCATTATTCCCTATTGTGTATTTATGATTTTGGACTAACCTAGACTTGCAGCCCAGTCTCTTGAGAAATTACTCATTAATGTGGTAGACCGGTGAGAGATCCTTCTGTCAGATTTTTTCTTAGTGCAGCTTTTTCCCATCTCACTTTACCTCCTTATCTTCTGATGGAAACACCTTAGGCTGATTCATAAAAATGGAGGGGGAGATGTTTGCCTAATTTTAATTGTTCCAGATTTGCAAAGATTTGCAAAGAACAAAACAATAAAGCCATGCTGACAGAGTATTGATATGAAATGGAAAGATGGTTTATATATAATTATGTTACATAATCCCTCTTCTTCTTTTTGTATCCCCTCTATACTATACTTTGTTTTCTAAAAATAAAAAATAAATATCAGAAAGATGTGTGCAATATGAAATAAAGCTATTTGAGATTGTATTATACCTTTCACCATGCATCAAATGAAGGAGTGAGAAATCTGCATTGATCTGACATATCCTGTCTAAGTTATGAAGCTTAGCTAGCGCTCATGCTTCCAATAATATGCCTCATGATATGACTTCTGCACAGAAAATCTCAAGCCATAATAAACCAGTTGTTTTCTGAACAATGAGAAAGCACATCTTGTTTTCCTCCCTGTATATATTACTAGGGGAAGGGGAAGCGATGTGGTATAGCCCGATCCCATCAGCTTTCAGACACTAAGCAGGGTCAGTACTTGGAAGGGAGACCTCCCAGGAAGACTCTGCAGAGGAAGGCAATGCTTCTCTGCTTTTTACTTTCCTTGAAAGTCCCTTGCTGGGGTCGCCATAAGTCAGACGTGACTTGGTGGCACTACACACACACAACTAGCAAGATGCCCAGCATTATGACAGGAAGTGTGTGTGGAGGGCTTGTCCATTGCAAGAACCCTTCTCTGTGCTCCAAAACACATCAAAAGGAAAGGGATACATTTGGGGACGCCCTCAGGTTGAGGATGAAACCTGCTTCTTGGCCCTCACAACTCTAGTCATTGCTACTGAGTGATGAGTGAACTCTCTTTCATTTTAATGGCAGTTTACAAGCAGCATAATTAACTTTTTTTGGGGGGAGTTAACTTTTTATTAGACTTCCAAAATTGCTCTAAATAGTATTGCAAATGTTTGTGAGTGTGCTTTTTCATGCTGCTTTCTCACACCTGTTTGGCCCCCATCCTCATCCAACTCTGCTTGGAGGCAGCTCTCCCTGTGGAGGTGATGGGAAAGGTGCTCAGTTTGCCTGCCTCTCTCCCAAAGCAAAATATATTAATTTTAATGGAGTGTTCTAAACTACTATGCATATTCTTTTGTTGCCACATGGGAACAATAGTTCTTTCCAACAAGTTCTGAACATTCACCAACACAATGAATGTTGCCGACTGTGCAGGTGCAAAAGTAACGACATCCACCCAAAAGTTTTAAATCATACGTGATAACCATGTGGTGTAAGTAACCCCGGCAAGCAAGCCAGTAAATTGGCACTATTTATTTATTTTATTAAATTTATATCCTGCCGTCCCCTGCAAGCAGGCCCAGGGCAGGTTACAACAGAATAAAACAAACAATGCAATTTAAAATCCCAATAGCATAACTCACAAGATGGCAAATAACAAGCTAACAAAAGCTCCCAGGTGAGCCTGTATGCATGCCCAGATGGATCAGAGTGTTGGGTTAGCAGGCATCAGACACCACCAATAATATAGGATGAAATAGTACAGATGAAAAGAAGCGGGGTGGAGCAGGGGAGGCCAATGTAAATGGACATCCACTGCCTCAACCAAAGACTTGGTGGAACAGCTCCATTTTTCAAGCCCTGTGGAACTGTAATAAGTTGCACAGGGCCCTGATCTCACTTGGCAGAGCTGAAAATGCTCTGGTCCTGGTCATGGCTAAGCGGATGTCTTTAGGACTGGGGGCCACCAGAAGATGCTGTTCCAAAGAACATAAGATTCTCTGGGGGATGTAAGAGGAGAGCCAGTCCTGCAGATACAATAGCCCCAGAACATATAGGGCTTTAAAGGTTAATACCATAACCTTGAACCTGATCCAATGTTCAACTGGGAGCCAATGCAGCTGGCAAAGCACTAGCTGTATGTGCGCCTGCGAAGGCATCCTAGTCAGGAGCGCGCCACCACATTTTGGACCAGATGAAGTTTCCAGGTAAAGGTCAAGGGTAGCTCTGCATAGAGTGAGTTGCAGTAGTCCAATCTGGAGGTGACCACTGTATGGATCACTGTGGCTAAGGTGCAGGAAGAGAGATAGGGAACCAGTTGCCTGACCAGCCAAAGATGGTAAAAAGCTGATCTGGCAACGTTCATGACTTAGGCCTCCATTGAAAGTGAGGCATTCAAAGTCATACCTAAACTCCTCACCATTGGTGCTGGTATCAACGGTGCCTCATTAAGGGTTGGGAGATGGATTCCAAATCCCATTCCCCCATAGCTCAGGCACAGGACCTCCATCTTAGATGGATTTAATGTGCCAACGGGATACCTGGCCAGCCACTATGGAGAATGCTGCCCACTGCCGTGCACAGAGATGAACGCACTCACAGTACTGATTGTTTTAGACAGCAACATATAACCTTTTCAGTCATACAGGGTGTTTGGCATGAGAGAACATGGAAACTGCGAGCCAAGTTTCATTTTTGAATATTTTACTTGCAAATTTGAATAAACTACCAAGCTCCATCTTGGGTTCTGTTTCATGATCAACTATTGTGTGGAACTGATTTTTACATAAAAGAGTTGACTACAGCTGCAGCCCAGAAGTCAGATGTCATACAGTGCCAAAGAATCTTATACCTTATGTTCTTATCCTGGACAGAATACTTACCTAAAATACTTATCTATAAAGCAATGTGAACAAAGGAAGTTGCCTAATACTGAATCAGATTATTGGTCTATCAAGGTCCATATTTCTACTCAGACTGCAAGCCACTCTTCAGGGTCTCAGACAGAGGTCTTTCACATCACCTCCCCACTTGATCCTTTTTGACTGGAGAGGCTCAGCATTGAACCTGGAGCCTTCTGCATGCCAAACAGATGCCGTTCCACTGCACCATGGACCATCCCTCAACTTTGGCTGTAATGGCTGTGCCCACATTCCTCCTCCAACACTTTTGAGTTATGATGATGACCACAGCTTTGCACTAAATCTCTGATTCCAAAAAGACACATAGATACCATGCACAGGGGATGAACAGAGCAATTTTTGTCATGCAGTTTAGGGGTGAGAGCCAGTTTGGTGTAGGGGTTAGGAGTGTGGACTCTAATCTAGGAGAACTGGCTTTGATTCCCCACTCCTCCCTATGCAGTTGCTGATGTGACTTTGGGTCAGTCACAGTTCTCTCAGAGCTGTTCTGGAAAGAGCAGTTCTCGAAAGAGCTCTCTCAGCCCCACCTACCTCACAGGTTGTCTGTTGTGGGGAGGGGAAGGGAAAGGAGATTGTCAGTCGCTCAGAGACTCCTTCAGGTAGTGAAGGGTGGGGTATAAATCCAATCTCTTCTTCTTTTCTAAATAGTGCACTGGTACAACCACACTATTGGCAACAGCTGTGTAAGATTTGGGTAATAACACCGGCACAAGAGAATGAGTTTGTTTTCTTCCTGTGTCAGGACATTCAGGCTGGATCCTAGGAAAAGCCTTTAAATCTGACCATGCAGATATTGCTCCATGTGGAGAGTTGGTAGCACATCACAAAATACCTCCAATCCTCACTGGAAAATTTATAATGGAGTAGTGGGGACAGGAAATTCCACTGGGCAATTGGCTACATATGAATGGCTCCCAGATGAAGCAGTTTCCACACAATCAGACTTAAACACAGTCACTACTTTGGCCCATGCAAATGAATTTGCTGTATTTTAAATCCATCCTGAATGCAACAGCTCTCAGGTTATGGTCAAAAAGTTGCTTCTTAAATATTTTTCCAAATCCTCCTGTTGACTGGATGAAATGAGTTTGCATCATTGGAGCTGGCATAAATGGATTAAGACTACCATTGGAGATCTTTAAATAATTCCTCCCCCCATTAGTTATGTCTCTTTTGCCCTGTCCATTGACTATAAGGTGCTATAGAAGAATAAGAGAAATAGATGTTGGGAATTATGTATATTGGCTACAATCCAAACCAGTGTAAAGTACTAAGTCCATTGATTTCTGTAGCCTTTATTTGTTAAAATATTTATATTCTGCCTTTCCCATCAACCATTTAATATTGTGTTAAATGTTGCCATTCATTTCTGCAGAAGCATAGTACAGATTCCTGTAATTTTTCCTCCTACTGTGGCTTAAAGCAGTCTAAAGGGTGGTGGTGATTTCTGACTGAGAAAACAGTGCAGGGGGAACAGTTAAAGGCTCTTCCCAACACCATAGCTCCAACATTGAATACCCCTCCTCCCACAGCTATTTTTAGGGCCAAATTTTATGCCAGGCATTCATATCACAGATATACAGCATCACGAGTAGTTTGGTCCGAAGTCAAACAGTGTAAAATGGCATTTGCTGCATCTTTCTTCACAGCCTTCTAACTCAGCTTTGGTCTTGTCTGTCTCATTTGATTTTATCTTGTTCCAAAAAACATCATTATTGATTAGGAAGAAGATCATCCATTTAGTCCCATCCTGAGGCTGGCTGTCCATACCCAAAGACAGTAGATATTCCAGGGATGTTGAATCATCCCTCTTATGTCATATCATGGGGGAGGCACAGAGTGAAAGGATTATCCGGAAGGAAGGAAGGAAGGAAGGAAGGAAGGAAGGAAGGAAGGAAGGAAGGAAGGAAGGAAGGAAGGAAGGAAGGAAGGAAGGAAGGAAGGAAGGAAGGAAGGAAGCTCACAATGAGTAGCCCATATAATCCAGTGTATCATCTCATGCCAGCCTTAATATTACCCTTAGTAGGACCGAGAGGTTGAATTTCATCAGCTGGTTCTCTCTGTAAGAAAAGATTTCCCAGATAGTTGGCACAAGCATGGCCTCTAAAATCCACACTTCTATATATATATATATATAAAAAGTCCCCTCACCATAAAATCAACGCCCAGGCCAAACTGCTGGACCTAGAGACACCAATTTCGGGGAGAGCGCCCCTACCATGGCGTAGGTGCTCGCTAAGAAGGAGTTTTTAGAAATTCAACCCCTAAGTGGGTCAAAAGGGGTAAAATGTGCTCCTCCCATTGATTCCTATGCGGCTGCCAGGCAGCTGCCTCCCTGCACACCCCACTCTCTGATTGGTCAGCTGCAGAGCTCAGTGTTCTGAGGTAAACAAAAACAGTTACAGGGGACTGCAGAGAGCTAATAACAGTTGAGGAAATCAAGAGTGGCCAACAACTACCTGTGAGGTGAAGCAAAGCTGCTGGCCCAGCCTCTCTGATGGCTTCTAACACACTCCCCACACCTCCTACACCTAACAGGTGGTTGTCTGTCAGGTGCAGCCCCACCTTCCCCTCCTACACTGGAAAGGGCAGCTGTCTGTCAGGTGCAGGGAGGAGGTAGGATGGCTTCCAACACACTCCGCCCACCTCCTACACCTAACAGCCATAACGCCTTAGTAATACTGCCAGTCCCACCTCAACCATGGCTTCTAATACTGCTCCCCCCTCCCCCTCCTACACTGGACAGGCAGCTGCCTGTCAGGTGTAGGAGAGGAGGTGGGATGCTTACAGCCACCAGGGAGGTTCACTCAGCAGGACTGCCTTATCCCTGCTGCTGGCCCAGCCTCTCCGATGCCTTTAAATACAATCCCCCGCAACACCAGACAGGCTGGTGTCTGTCAGGTGTAGGAGCAGGGCCAGGGTATGAATGTTTATGGGGAGACAGTAAACGACATTTTCAGGAGCCATTTCAATGTGTGCCTCCCTCATGAACCTGAAGAAATGTCCACCACATCATCACTCCCTCACACCAACTCTCCCTCACACCTCTCACCTCTTACTTCCCCCCAAAAAGCTCCTGGCAAACGTGGAGCCAGATACACCAACGCTACAAGGAGGAGGCAACTTAGGAATGCAGCAAAGACATTTGCACATAGTACTTCTGCAATGCACTGAGCTGCACAGGCCAAGTACCAGCAAGATCACCCTGAGGTGGTCAGAACAACACTGTCTCCATATGAGCAAAACAATCCAGGAACACAAATAGAGAGGCCATCACTTTTGTGGAAGGTAGCAGGAGCTGACTTAACAGACGACTGCTTCTTAAATGGACAGTTCTAGGTGGCCTTCTCCAAAGTGAGCTCATCAAGCAGCCTGGTGATCCTAGCACCTGAGGGCAGAACCACCCATGTGGTCTAGAGAGAGGACCTTCAGTAGAGTGGGGGGAAGTATGTATGTCTCACTTCATTTCTTACACTACAATCTTCTCCTTTAGAATTCTTACAACAAATGTCACATTTCAAATTTCATATAATTATTATTATAATTGGATTTACAGAACTTAAATACCGTAGCGAAGCACGGATATCAGGCTAGTATTTTATTTGCTGAGGCTGTGATCAGATGTGCCACTTAGGGTGCGTTCAGATGGGCCATTTAGTCCACTTTTGGCACGCTTCAGGAATGGATTATATGTGCGCGTTCACACACCCAACATCTGTGCATTGTCCCCAACCGTCGCTTTCTGGATCAACCCCCCTTTAAAATGGGGTATTTTGATACCATTTACCCAAGTGGTATTTTCCTGATTCTCCGTTTTGAGCTGCACTTTTCTGTCATCTGATCGCTCCAGTGTTGAGCCACTTCCAGGTGCTTCAACCCCCTCCCCTCTGGAAAGCTGCCATGGAAGCCTCAGGCTTCCGCTTTTTGTCAGCCATTTTTTTAAAGCCTCAGTGGTATGCGCATGGGTGGAGCTCCACTCCTAAGTTAGTAAAAGCAAAGTTCAAATAGTGCCTAGTTTAAGCATTTAGATGAGTTCTGGATCTCACGGAGGCCAGTTTCGGGGATAAAAGTTTCATTTAAAGTTTCCATTTCAAGTTTAAAGGAAGTGTGCAAATTGCTGTTCTGCGCACACGTGAAAATATTTGTTCTAAAAATGGCTGCCTGTGCGCATGCTCAAGCTGAGAGGGAAAAAAACCCACCGATGCATGCTCCCAGCGGGGAGCAATGTGGCTGCGCAGGGATCCGGCACAAGGAGGTCAGTGTGATCACGATTCTCCGAGTTAAAGTAAAACCGCATCAGACTGGAGCAATTTACACCACTCCCAGCACGCTGTCTGAATGCACCCTTAGCCTGGTCAGGAAGCACTCCTAATTTCATCTGTTGTTATTTGACACGGAGATGTTCGAGCAGACATCCCAGTATAATCAGTTTTGCTCTGGGCTCAGTCCGTCACTGAATGATCAGACAGCATGATTGGGTGAGGGTGTTGGTTTTTTTGCTGTCTTTTGTGCATAACTGAGGAATCAAACCCCCATGCAGGTTTTTTGTGCATACACTTTTCCACTTCCTAGAGTCAAGTCTCCACTTTGACAGCTTGCCGATCCTTCTACAAAGCACTTTGATCTCTTTGATTCACAGTGAGCTGCGGTCTCCTGACAGAGATCACTCTCTTCCCACTCATTTTCAAATCTAGCCCAGAGATGGAGACGATTATGCAATTATGCACATATTGCCAAGTAAACAAAAAAAATGGCGCTGATTCAGGTTGGTATGAGCAGACCATCCCGACAGCTTGAGAGCATGCTTGAGCAGCAGCTGTTAAGACCAGACTTTCCCCATTGTCTTTTAACTCTGACTTGAGGGTAGGCTAGAACAGGGTGCCCGATGACTGTGGAAACTTTCACAGATGTAGATGTCTGAACAAGCACTTTAGATCTGTCAGGCATCAGCATCTATATCGGATCTAAACACACATCTGATCGCAGCTTTATTTACATTATTGACAGTCCACCTTTTTCACTGGGACTCAAGGCCGATTACACAGAGTAAATCAAGACAATCAACAGTATGGGACATCCAATAAACAATGTAATAGGATTTATATGATAGAAATCTGGGACCATCCAGAAGTCTGAAAACAGAACTGAAGCAAAACATAAGTATTAACATGATACATTAAACAATGCAATAACTACATAGTAGGATCCTACTTACAACAGGAAGTGCAAGCTATATACAGCAGTATAGACCACAGTTCAAGTGGTTTTCTAACCATTTGGTGCCGTATAACCTTATTACCTGGTTAGAAAAGCTGACCAACTCAGTTTTGCATAGTTTGTGGAAAGCCAGGAGAGTAGGGGCCTTCCTGACCTCATCAGGCAGGCCATTCCATAAGGTGGGGGCCACAATGGAGAAAGCACATGTACAGGCTTTCCTGAACATTAGGTGATTAATATTAATGGCTCTTCTGAAAAGTCATTTTTGTCATTCATTTGTCCCTATTGCTTTGGGGGGGGGCTTTCCACATGTGTTTTGCTACTGGGGGGAACCCCAAAGTAACAGGAACACACAAGTGATGAAAATCAGAATGCAGAAGAACCCACTGTTATCATTCCAGCATTGCTCCGGCCTTGAGTATTCCAAGAATCCCAACATGATGGCTTATGATTTGTTTCACTTATCTAACTGCTTACTGAATTCCACATTTCCAATCCCCTTCTGACTTACAAAGTTGGTACTTTGGGATTTCTCAAACATTGTTCTTCTACCATGTTTCCAATCAGACCACTGATGAAAATCTAACTGGCTGTGGCTCAATGGTAGAGCATCTGCTTAGCATGCAGAAAGTTCCTAGTTCAACCCTGGCATCAGTTTGTGGAGTCAGGCAGGCAAAAAGAGACCAGGCATACAGATTCCCTCATCCCATCCCAACAGAACTGAAGCATCCAAGGAAAACATGTCTACTGCAAATTAGTATTTCTTTTTCTATCAGGTGGTGGACAGATGTGGGAAAAGAACAAAGATAGCCACAGGAAATAGAATATGCATATACACATATTGATAATACAATTTTGAGTACCCAATAAAAAGGGAACATTTTTCTAGTGTTGGTGGATGTTGCCTGGCATTTGCAATCAAATTACAGTTTGAACAAAGGAACGCTCACTCATCGTTGGTTCCATGTATCTTTGGGAGTAAGCCTAAGCAGGCCTACACAGAAGTAGGTCACATTCTATTCAGTATGATTTAGTTCCAGGAAAACATCCTTAAAATTGTAGCCCTTGTTTCTCATCCCTATATTACAGCATTTGAGCAACACAAAAACTCATATTGTTTTAACTTATACATCCTCACAAAATCCTTCCAGTTCTGCCATTAGTATTTCCCTTTTACAGATCAGATAACAGAAAGCTACAACCCCTCATTCATTAACTATGGGGAGATGAGTCTAGGTCTCCAAACTAGCCACTAGGATCAGATCTACACAACTTGTGGCCCACAACATCAAACGTAACTCACCAAGCCATCTTGCAACTTGCTATGTGCTTCCCAGGCCAGGCTATCGAACAGCCTCTGATGGGATCCCATTGTACATGGTATTGGGTATCTGCATTAGTGAGTATAGCAAAGTTATACAGTCAGGAAAGCATGGTACCACATGCACTATACATACTTCAAGCAAGTATATTGCAAAAAAGATAAAACTTACTTATATTGAAGTAGATTCAAACATACTTCCATGTTGTGGTGAAAAGAACAGAAGCTTAATCTAAAGGATACTATTCTCTAGTACAAGTGACCAGCTAATCCAGCAGCATGTGTGTACAAGAATGAAGACATGGCTCCACAGGAGAGACCAGTAGATATGTCCACCAGGAGACAGAGAGGGAGAACACAACACACAGGAAGAGAAGGAAGAGTCAGAGAGAAGCACCCAGCTTAGACAAAGCTACAACCCCCTCATCCCATTCATTAAGAAGATAACACACACACACACACTCATCTAGTTCTAGTGCAAAGAGCAATATAGCATCCCCCCACGTCCAGGCAAGCTGAGTCACCTTTACACCAACACATGGTTAGTAGGCTGCATTTAGATTTTTGGGCCGCTAGCTGAGAAAGACTGCCCCAAGCCAAAAGCTTCTCTTTCCCACATTCATATTTATACCTCTGTATATAGAATAATATTCTTTGGCCCCGGTCACATGGGCCAGATAACATGGGGGGAGGCATGGCTATTTGCGCCATCGCAATCTGATCCACCATTAGGTGATCAGATGCGATGGCAGCACACCGGGCTTTCTCCATCAGCACGTGCAGCAAAGAGGATGACCCGGGGGAATAGCCGCATGCTGTGCGATCACACCATGGGAGTCCGTAGGCAGCCCATGGCAAACCATTTGCCAGTAGGTTGATCCATGTACCTTTTAAATGTGCATCTTTGGCAGCATGCCACGGGTTGGCCACGGATGCGTTACGCCTCCCAGATGTTCTGGTGTGAGCGTGCCCAGAAAATCTGCCCAACTATCGTGCCTTCCGTGGGGCAAATGCTCCATGTGACTGGGGCCTTTATTGGCAGACTGAAAAGTGAGATGCAGTCTAGGTAGCAAGCACCCTTCAGAGCCTTCTGTATGATAGTTCATTCTTGACTGTGCGAGACGAGTACTGCTACCTTAAATGGCAGCCTCACAGACAGGTTTGGAAGATGTTATTCTGTTTAGGGCTTCATGGCTTGTTGGGAAGACTATCCCATGTGCACTGGTGGTACTTGCAAGTTGATAGCTTGGCCTCCCAGCAAGTTGCGCCCCAGCGAACCTGCCCCAATGATTGATGACATGCACACTGGCAGTAAAAGCACAGACGGGAATGGAATATTCATTGCCTCTGAAAGGACCATTAGCTAATACAAATGACTGGGATTTGCCAGCGCCACAGAGTGCTGACCAGGCCTAGGAAATGTCTGAGGTTGTTTACTGAGTGACAGCATAGGCAGTGGAGGGGTGGGGCAGATTCATTTGATATAAAGGATAACAGCAAGAGTGCCCAGATGTAGTTTTATGTTGGTTTCTTCACATATATAGAGTCAGACTCCATTCTTAACCAACCATTTCTGAGGACATTTAATCTCAACACCTTCCATGGTACTGATGCCTCTCCCCTTATTATTCCATCCCTCTCGAAGCTCCATAGATGCTCTTCACTTCTAAAATACAAATGTTTGTGTATCTTGCATGTCATTGTGACACAATCTTTTGCTTCACCATTTTCCATAATTCCAACCACCTGTACTATCATCTTTCTTCAATCCTCTTGAGTTATACACACATCTTGATAACCCAGATATCCTCCTAATTTGGTTGGGAACTGAAGTCTTTTCTGACTGCAAAGTACTTGTGTTTCTCTGCCAATTTAGACAATTCACACAAATTGCATCCATAATGATATGCAAATATCTGGTCCAAAGGCATGCAAGTGTATCCTAGCAGGTCCCCAAAACCTGGTCCAAAGGCATACAAGTGTGTCCTAGCAGGTCCCCAAAACCACTGAGTAACCTCCGGAATGCTGCAGTTTTGGGATTTGTCTTGGAGCCAGCTGAGCACATTAGTTGTTCCGATAGAATCTTTCTGTTAATCTCTGTGCAGATGTGTCTTCACATTATATCTTTCAAGAGTAACGTGAGATGCAACCCACAAAAGCATATGGGCAGTTAAAGATCTTTGGCCTCCCTTTTGCTGCTTTCTTGCTCCCTTTAGCACTCAAGTAGGCTTGGCTTCAAGAAGCCTCTTCCACCCTGTCCTGAGTCCAGTGAAGGTTATCAGTGCGTCTGTGCATGTGCATATCACATTGGCAGTCTTCCTGTGAAACAGTTGTCTTCTATAGATGAACAGATGCTTTCCAAAAGACATCTGAGAGCATGAATTCCCTGCATTTCCCAAAGGGCATCTAGGCTGTAGGATAAGTGTCATATCTCAGACACCAAAAATTCTTGCAAAGCATGAAGCACTGCAATCTGTAGTATACATGACAGGCTTTGTTCCACTCAGCAATGATGCATGCTCATTTAGAACATATTCTTTTTCTTTTATGCAACATTGATTTGCATTTGTTGTCCACCCTTTTATGAAGTCCCACATAAGGTGATAGGCTTTAACTCAAACACAGAATGCCATATAGTAGAAAGCTGCTTTGCTTCCTGCAGAGTCCTTGGAGACCGTTCAATTTGCGCTGGCAGAGGCAGACTGGCCATTTCATTGACAAGGAAAGTACCCAATGGGCTGCTGTCCTGGAGGCCTGCTGGTGGCCAGGAACAAACAGAGCCAAATCCTAGCAGCTCTGCCAACCCTTGGCTTGAACCCATGTTTGTTGTCAGCTCACCAGCTGCCAATGCAATGGGTGAGCCAACATGCATTTGTAGTACCACTGGCTGGGTCTGAGCTGTCTGGACCCTGCAGTGCTGACTTGTAGTGTCATAGGGGCTGCTCAGTTTGGCCTACTCCTGAGCCATTTTAATTTCCCAGGCCACTACCTGCACTGGCAAAATGTGTCTCTTGGTATAACACTTTTTTTTTCTCTTCAGCTTAGCAGATTTCCTATGGACTTCAAAGTATGTCATAGAATGTTCCTCCATTGCCTCAAAGCTGCATGGCCTTTGGCCCTCTCTGACATCACAGCCTGTGCCATCAGAGCAGCTGAGCCAATAACAGCAAGAAGATGTGAATGCTTTGGTACCCCCCTCACTTGCAAAAGAATCCCCCATAACTGATAGGGTGGATCCAGACAGGAAGGAAGGAGCCTCTTTGACTGCACAAAAAGGTTATGCCAGAGATCATGGGACCTGCACAGACAAAAGCCATATGAAGGAAATATTTCTTCACCCAAAGAGTAATTGAGGAAGTACTTCTTCACACAAAGAACACTTAACACATGGAATTCACTGCCGCAAGAAGTGGTGGCGGCTACAAGCACAGACAGCTTCAAGAAGTGATTGGATAAACATATGGAGCAGAGGTCCATCAGTGGCAGCGGCTATTAGCCACAAGTTATAGATGGAACACTATGTCTGGGGCAGTGATGCTCTGTATTCTTGGTGCTTGGGGAGGCAACAGTGGGAGGGCTTCTGGAGTTCTGGTAGACCTCCTGATGGCGCCTGGATTTTGGCTACTATGTGACACAGAGTGATGGACTGGATGGGCCATTGGCCTGATCCAACATGGCTTCTCTTATGTTCTTATGAGACACAAGCTGTACTAAGGACAGGAGATGGAATGGAAAAACAGTTGGATCCACTCTCACATTATCTCAAAAGTCACCAAGAATATCAACTGAGCTAAAGGTAAATACACACACACACAACAGTTTAGCACAATACAAACAATATCATTGTGATGACATCTAAAACTCCCACCCATGTTCGGTAGAGATATGTGCCTTTCGGAATTCAAGTCATTACTCAAAGACAGCCAGAAAACTCTCCTGTTTTACTACCAGAAAATATAAGGTATGTGCACCTTTAAAATTTTCCAGTATGCAGCTGGACTTCCATCATCTCAAAAGAGTGTTTCCATTCAACTGTGATACACAAAGCTGCCCAGTATGGTTTATCATCAAAGCAGAGCCTTCCTTTGGATTACTTAAAGAACCAAACACATATTCATCTGGGACAAATGAAGGCACCATGCCGTGGGAGCTGAATGAATCCATAGGCAGAAAGGGACTAACATCCTGCTGCAGAGATCTGAAAGGGGAGTGGGAGGTCACTATTCATTTTCCCCTCTGTTTTGTTGACTGTAGAGCAATTAGCTGATAATAATTCAAGGATACTCAAGGGCAGACTTGCAGGTATACTGCATTGAGACACAAGGGATTATTAGTTGCATGCCAGAGTTCTGTTGGCAAAGCCCCATTCATTAATGCCCAAAGCTAGAAACTGGGTAGGTAGAATAACCTAGATAAATGTTTCCTAACAAAACATATGATGGTTCTTCTCATACATCATGGCAGCCATGAAGGTTGGCCCAGCCCCAAAGTGTTGATTTGCCACTGCTGAATAAACAGGACATGCTGATATTTTTTAAACTGTTTGAAATACTAAGAGATAATCCCAACATACTTTTTGGATTTTGAGAAAAGTCTGGGCAAGGGAGCTGTGGCTGAGAGACATCTTCTAAAAGAGACAAAAGCCTTGGAAAAACCAGGAAAAGAAGTGTGTACTTCAGCATTCCTTATGCATTTCCTGTGGGATCTGGGGCAATTTGTTTTACCTGTCTGTGGTTCTTTTCCCCCAAGTTGCTACTCCTATTTTTTAAGCAGTTCTAATAATAGTAACTATTTCCATGGCAACATTTTTCAACTATCTGCTAGGAGATGTTCTGGACATGGAGGTAACTGTAAGCGAAGTCTGTACTAACCCCTACCATCAGATGTCTACTATGTGATCACACCAACCATGCTCAACAAGCCTATCTGTCATGAGAGGAGAGTTCATCCTTGTACCACTGGTATGGCTGTTTGGGACATCACCATGGCTCCATGTGTATCTCCACTTAAGCCCCTTCTACACATGCTGGTTATCATCACACAAAATAGTTAACTACATTGATGGCACGCCGCTTCTGCCATCACCACTAGATATGCAGACCTGTTCAACACATTTGTGCTGCATCATGTGAAGACACTCTATGGTCCTTTCCGCACTTGGATCTCATTCCTGGTTTTAGTTCAGAGTTCAACTCGGGACACAATACCTTGCATTTATCCCTGGTTATAACAGCATCCGTTTATCCCAGGACAAGTGTGGGGTGAAACCGGGGTAACCTCAATGTAATGTGGAAACAAAAAATACCCCAAGATAATTACAAGGGTGTAGTGTAGAATGTAAAAATATCCCGAGATAATTACAGGGGTGAACTCACGTGTAGTGTAGAATGTCAGTTTGGGGACAGGGCTGAACCAGGATTTAAGGTTTAGTGCAGAAAGGACCAATGTGACTCACCCCAGAAGTTGTTACTGACCACTGTGATGATAGCAGAAGCAGTGTGCCATGTTTTTCGAGATATACATAAAGGTCTGGGAGTCATCCAGAGATCTGAGCTGAGTTGCCACCAATATGCTGATGACAGTCAACTCTATCTTGTACTTCTGATGGATTCCAGGAAGGCTGTGGAAACCATGAAGAGGTGCCCTCAAAGAACTTTTGGAATGGATGAGGGCTAACAAACTGAAACTTAATCTTGACAAAATGGAGGTGCTACTGGTGGGGTGAAGGTTTGACCCAGGAAATGGGGTATCTCCTATTCTGGATGGGTTTGCACTCCCCCTAAAAGAGCAGGTTTGTAGCTAGGTAGTGCTGCTGGACCTGGGCCTCCTGTTAGATAAACAGGTTGCAGTGGTGGCCAGGAGTGCCTTTCACCAGCTTTGGCCCTTCCTAGGCAGGAAAGATCTTGCCACTATGTTGCCTGTTCTGATAGCATCTAGATTAGATTGCTGCAATTTGAGCTAAGTGTGGCTGCCCTTGAAGACTGGACAGAAGCTACAGTTGGCCCTGGAATCAAACTGGTAACCACTGCAGTTGCTGTAGCATTGGAATTATGTGTTCCAAGTCACTGACCCCAGACAGGAGTTTTGTTGCCACACTTCATACCAATTAAAGCTAACGAGACAATTTTAATAGATTCCCGAGATGGTTAACATAAATCCCACAATGACAATAAAATAAGCATATACAATAAAAACCCAAAACATAAAAAAGTTAAATCACAGCAATAAAAATAAACAGCAGTAACTAAAACTAATCATCATTATAATACTTTTTTAAAAAGTGCCAGCATAGACTGAAAAGGCTCACAGGGATGCCTCACAGGGAGTTAAAAAGTCAGTTTGCATACATGACTGTACTGTTATAAAATCTAAAACACAGCACATTGGTCAATATAAAAAGGGCATTATAATCATCAAAGCCTGGGTTTAAAGATGGAATTACTCAGTGACCCAGATAACATGGCTTAGCCTGAGGGTTTTTTAAAAAAAGAGGGAACACTTCTCAGTTATGTGTCATGATGAACATACAAGCCCTACTCAGGATTGTAAGGATCTCCCTCTGACAAACACTGCTTCTAGGAGGAGATTCATGTATCTGTTTAGGCAGAAAGAATTGCCCTTGAGGCTATATTTCTTTCTGACATGTGCTGCACAGAAGCAATGTTGTAACTCTAACTGAGGCAAAGCCCACCGGCAGGGTATAAACTATCATTTGAAACTGTAATTTATATTTCACATTCCTCCCTAAGACTGTCTTTCAACAAACCCTTGTTCTTCTGTACATTTGCTTGAAGGCCCTCGCTTAGAAACTCTACCATCTTTGTCTGTATATCCATGAAGCTTAAGTCAGGAGCCTTTAACTCTAAACAAAGGATGGCCACTGTACAGCTGTAGATTCCAACAGCTGACAGTGATATATCACATGAGCCCTGTTCAGACATTCGATTTTACCCCTCCAACAAAACGTAGTTAAAGCACGCACTTCCCACAATTCTCCCAACACACATGGTCACCATTTTGGGTAAATAAGGGCACTGACATATGAACCGATTTCACACAAGCAGCTGCACTGCCCTCGCTCCTCCCTTCCCCCGATTGTATTTGTTAATTTCCCACTACTTGCTGCACAGCCACATTTTGACCCGCAGCATACCCCAATTTTCCCCATGTCTTCTCGATCTCAAAAAAAAAAAAAAAGAATCAAGAAGACGTGAGGGAAATCAGGGGATGCTGTGGGTCAAAATGCGGCTGCGCAGCAAGTAGTGGGAAACTGACAGATACAATCAGGGAAAAGGAAGAACAAGGGCAGCGCAGCTGCTTGTGGGAAATTGGTCATGGTTTCAGTACATGCAAATATGTTTCTGCAAAAATCTGAAATGCTGTTCAAGTGTACCAAAGGGGCATGGGCATGGAAAATAAATGTATTGCCTGTGTTTAGACAAAATGGTGTATCAGAAGGATGATGGGGACCATGCACTCCTGTTACGTGTGGTTAGAGCACCAAAATCAAATGGCTGAATAGGGATGTGGAAGGACCAAGAGGTAACTAGCTCTACATATGTACTTGTGTAGATGTTATGAATGATTGCTTTTCAAGTACATTCTTGGAATCATAACATGTCAGGTGGGCATTAATTAAAAAAAATGGGAAACACTAAGTAGCATTTGTCTCCTCTCCTGTGGACTTTTTGCTTTTAATTAATTTGATCTGTCTTGTGACTCATTTGAGCATACTGTGTTGAGCATACTGAGCATGCACTGTGTTGGGAGAGGGCAGGGGGAGACAAAATCATGCTGCCTCCTTCTCCGCCCCACAGGGTCATGTCTGGTATCCACCGGGCTCAGTGAGGTGACTGATGAACCTCATAAAGAGCCGCATACCAGCCAGCCAATCAAACGAAACAGTGTCCAGACTGCATGCCGCTTTCACTTCATTTGATCTCTGGTTTTATGGTGGCTGTCTGCATAGATTTATGGCCATTTTATGGTTATTCAGGAGTCACTCTGCAGTCAGTACGGCATTGGACTGGGGTATTTGAATGTGGTTTTGAGCTGCATCTTTTTCTGTTCCAGTGTGGGTTTGGTACAACAACGGAGAAATTCTAGATGCAGATTGGGCCTGCGAGTCAGATATCCACTGACAGCTGGGGGTGGGGAAGGGAGTACCAAGGCAGAAATGGCTCACAAGATACTATTGGTCTCTCACAACCTGTGCATGCTCCCATAAGGCTTCTGGATAAAAGGGGGCCACTGAGCATGCTCCCAGACCTCCCTAGGGCCTTCAAAAGGCTTGAGGGAGGAGGCCAAGAAAGACAGACCATCTCTAGCTCCCAGCTCACAAGGCAGTAGAGCTAGGGGAGAGGAGGTGGATTAGGGTTGTACCCACAACTCCTCTCTGTCTGCCAAGGGAAGGCACTTCAGCAGAATTAGGCTGGGGCTAGGATTTCTACAATGTGGTGGAGGATGTGGGCACCTCAACCTGCAGTTAACCAGTGATTTGTCCTTTCTATCCAAAGTGACCTGGCAGTTCAAAATAATCTGGCCCTAACCGGATACCAGAGATTTCCCAACATAGAGAGGATTCTCTGGGGCACCTAGCTAGGCTCTTACTGAGTTATCCTAATTTGGGCAATGGCTCATTGAGCATCAGGAAAAGGTATTTCAAGACATCCTCAGGCAATAGCAGGATGCCCAAGCATCTCCCATCAAGGACTTATGCCAGGAACTTGGTCCATGCCATACAAGCCTGCCACCTGCTAGTAGGGTTGCCAGCCTCCAGGTGAGACCTGGGGATCCCCTGGAATTGCAGCTTATCTCCAGATTTCAGAGATCAGTTCCCCTGGAGAAAATGGATACTTTGGAGTGTGGATTCTATGGCATTGTACCCCACTGAGGTCCCTGTCCTCCTCTAGCTCAATACCCAAATCTCCAGGAGTTTCCCAACCTGGATCTGGCAACCTACCCCCATCCTCTGCCAATGACCAGGGGGATCTGGCAACCCTACCTGGTGAGCCTAGCACAGATGACGTTCATCCTCTCCTATTCCAGTTGACAAAGTTGGGACTGGAAGATGATGTGGATGCTTTCCTCTCAACCTTTGAGCATACAGCTGAGGTTGCACAGTGGCCAAAGGAACAGTGTGCTTACATCCTAGGATCCTACCTGACCAGGGAGCTCAGGTTCTCCTTCATGCCATGCACCTAGGTCAAAAAGTGATATCACTGTTTGAAGGCAGCCATCCTTGATTATTATGAGATAACATCTTAAAGCTACTGCCACTGGTTCCTTATGCACTCCTACACAAAGGGGGAGAAGCCAAGAATACTGGTGGCTGATCTGAAGGATGCTGCCTTCCGTTGGCTGACACCACACACTGAGGGAGGGGGATCATGGAGACAATCATGATTGGAGAAGACCTCCATGTCATTCTGTTCAAGGTCTGGGTATGGGCCCTTGGGAACAAGTCAGCTACCCTCCAGGGGACAATAACCTTTTGGGACAATGTCTTTGCTGCAGCAGCTGCTGAACACATCTATGAGCTGGCACCCTTCCCCATCAATAACCTCTCTGAACCCTGGCCAACACTAGTTCCTGCAGCTCGCATGGCTACAGAGCCCACCAGAATCCTAAGGGCCATTTCACAAAATGGAGGTCATCCAGGCATGCTCTTCATGAGCCAGAGACAGCAAGAAAGATGTGGGGCTAGGCAAGATGCCCCAGAATTCCAGATAAAGTTGCCAGCTCTGGGTTGGGAAATACATGGAGATTTGGGGGGGGAGCCTGAGGAGGGCAGGGTTTGGGGAGAGAAGGGACAGTGTATAGTGCCATAGATTCCACATTCCAAAATAGCCATTTTCTCAAGGTGAACTGATATCTGTTGCCTAGAGATCACTTGTAATCCCAGATCTCCAGCCACCGGCTGAGGTTGGCAACCATAATTGCAGAGGATGTTCCAGCATAAGAAAGTATCTTGTGAGGTCCTACATATATCTATATAGCTATAATAGTCCTCATAATCCATGTTTTAGTGCTTTGGAAAAATCCTTGCTTTCTCACTGCTTGTTTCCTGTTGTGTAGTGGGTTCGACGCATAAGGAGAACAGACGCTGAGTGATTAGCAGCTCATACTTTACTGTACACAACACATAAACACGCCAACGGGTCAACTATATACAATCCCCAGGTGCCACCCACAGGTCCCATTGGCAGGTTTGAATTTCCTGCCCAGTTCCCATAGGTGCTGACTAGGAGTCTCCAGGATCCTAGTCCTCATTGTTCTCTCGGAGCCAAGCTCTGTGTGTAGACTGCTGTGCCCTAGTGGCAGTCTGCGGACATAACATTTCCCCTGTTCTCTCCTCCCCCACCCTTGCTTCAACTCTGCCATAAAATTCATCTCAGAGGTAACTCACATTGGTCTGCTGTTTCATTTTAAAAGCTAAATGCAAATAAGCAAAAGGTAAGCAAGAGAACAGAATGACAGGTAGAGATGCCAAAAGAAAAAGAAAAGAAGAGAAAGAAAGGGGGGCATCAAAGAATTTTCTGCCATTCTGACAAAGCAGTTACTGCACGGTCTTCTTCAAACTGTGGAATTTTTATTCATCTGTGATTTTGGCTGTGGCATTAACATGTCAGAACATTTAATGAAAATGATTCTGCTACAAAATCCTCCTTACAGCTTGATTTGCAACGATAATTTTCTGACCTTGATGCCCAGACGTGCAATCTGCTCGGTGGTTGCCGATCAAACAGGAAGCTATAGCTCCAACAAAGAAGGAGGAACGTAGAAAATCATAGCTTTCAGGCTGAGTTTTTAAAAACTGGAAAAGGTTTTATCATTTGCCAGGGGGAAATAGTCCTAGATTTTGTAATTAACTTCCATAAGCCAATCTTGAACTCAGTGTTTCAAAAGCTCAGGAGCCGGACATGGGATTGACATTGAACTACTGCCACATACAGGTGGGGAAAGTGTGTGCTGGTTTTCATGGTATGCTAATACAAAGAATTGCTTTCGCTTATGCATTGTGCAAAATAATTAATCAATGCATTTTTTGTGTCTTTTAAAATGCACCAGAAATGAATCCCCCTCGAGGACATTCACACTCCCCTCAAATGCAAATGCCTTGAATATCGAGCTGTTGATGGGCCACTCTGAGTGATATTACACATGAGCTCTGTTATTTTTCTGCATGTCATTTGCATAGGGAAGCCGAATAGGGTGCTTTCAGATATGAGAAATCTCAATAATGAGGTTCCCATTTTGCTCCATTTTCCCCTGAATAGTGGAAAGAAAGCTTATTAAGGTAAGTTCTCTTCAGAGGAGAGAATACTAGGATATTATAGATGTTTGGGAGAATTTGCTTAAATATTTACAGACACAGGAGGCACAAATCAGTGTGAGCCCTATAGTTCAAAGGCAAAGAGGCCTACAGGTTTCTCCTACCTTGCTTGTCCTTCCAACATAGGGCTGCCAGCCTCCTAGGGGTCTCTTAGGCTTACAATTGATCTCCATAGTACAAATATCAGTTCCCACAGAGAAAATGGCTGCTTTGAGGCTAAACTCTATGGCACTATACGGCTCCTAAGGCTCCTCCCCTCTCTTAACCCCGCTCTCCCCAGGCTCCACTTTCAAAAAATCCTGGAATTTCCTAATCTGAAGCTGGCGACTGTACTCTGCCCTTTTACTCTTTGATTCCTCAGATCTATCTCT
>JAPDNY010000002.1:248155010-248180010 GCA_029375565.1 Gekko gecko
GTCCTTACAAGTAGGCAACATCAGAAGGCCTGCCTGGAGCTGAGTCCATCATGATACCACCCATGGTAGTGAGTGGTTGCAGCACTGAGGTATTGTGTGGTGGGTGAGTGTGGGGGTCCTGCTGCTCTCTCATCCCTGGAGGAGTGGCACTCTCCCAGTTGCTGCCCCCCAACCCCTCATCACTTGCTGAGTCCTGCCCTTCCCCCTGCAGTCAACTTCCAAAGCGTGGTGCAAATATGGAAATGATCTCAGTAGAAAGGAGGGAGAGCAGTAGGAAGTACCCTCTCCCTCCTGCCTCCACATGCTCCAAGTCCCCCAAACCTGGGATAATCTAAACATAAAATCAACAAAAACAAGCCTGCACCAAGAAGACACTGACTGTAGCCACAGTGTAGAAATATGTCAATTTCAAGGATTACGTAGCATTTTTGTTTAGATTCCACCTGCCTGGCTTCCTCGTGCCACTTTTTTTCTGCCGTCACTCCATACCGCCAGGACCCACAGCCAGTGTTCCCTCTAAGATGAGTTGGTGTGAGCTAGCTCACACTCCAGGACTCCAAGCTTAGAGGGGGCATTGCTCACAGCCCACTAGGGTTGCTGGCAGGCAGGGAAGCTGTGGCAGGAAGTCAGGGGGGCAGGCCTCAAAATGCCCCACTGTAGCAATGGGCCTGCTCTAATCTGGGAGAACCAGGCTTGATTCCCCACTCCTCCACTTTCAGCTGCTGGATGACCTTGGGCAAGCCATAGTTCTGCCAGAGCTGTCTTTGAAAGAGCAGTTCTCTCAGAGCTCTCTCAGCCACACCTACCTTACAGGGTGTCTGTTGTGGGGAGGGGAAGGGAAAGGAGTTTGTAAGTCACTCTAAGACTCCGAGTAAAGGGTGGGATATAAATCCAATCTCCTCCTCCTCCTCCTCCTTCTCATCTTCTTCTTGTGCTCCAATGGCACAGGAGATGATGGAGGAGATGCTGTCTGCTGTGCCCTTTCCACTTCCAGTCCCAACACCAACAGCTGTGACAGTGGTACACTAGCCTTGGGCTGAAGTTCTTCTGAAACTGAAGGAACCACCTCCTCTGGTGGAGCACTCATTGTTAGTTGTAAACCTGTGCCCAACTCAACCACCTACTCCTCATCTGAGGAGGGTTCTGCATCCCCCAACTCCACAATTCCTGGGTGGGCCATAAAACTCTTCACCATTTCTGGCAGAAGCTCTGTTTAACAGGATGCCTTTTAATCTGCACAGCCACTCAGAAGCTCTGTTGTGCAAAAACCCCACCTGGCCCCACCCACTTTCTAAAAGCACTTGGTGGACACCAGGAAAGATCTCGGTGGGCACCGGGGCACCCAAAGACACCATGTTGGGAACCCCTGCCATAGCCGATCTTTTTTTTATTGGTGCTCCTCATAGGATGGGCAGTCTACCTGATGATTAGATATACCATGCCAATGAAATGTTATTGAAAATTTGCTTGAGACATTTTATCCCTCTAAGATGGATTACAGCTCTTTTCCTGATATTCCTTAACTGGCCTGTGAAAGGGGCACTGTTGTTTCTGCCTCCTCTGCCACATGCCTGTTTGCACCTACTTAGAAAGAATAATGCCATTGACTCTGTCACCATGTTGGCATCTAGCCTTTGGAAATACTATTTCCCCTACACAGGATGAGAGTTAACCTTTCTTGATTAGCAGAAGTGATGATAGTTCATGGAGATGTTGTTGTTTTTTTACCATCTATAACTTAAAATTAAGGATAGGCACATGGTATAAATACTGCAAGTACAGGTCCCATTTTCTCAAACCAGTGACTTCATCTTTGAACGACACCGAAGAGAAGCCAAGATGAAACTTCAGATTTTTGCTGCCGTTCTTCTTGTCTTTGTCCTTTATCTTCAGGACAGTGAATCGGTAAGACCCCCTTTTACTCTGAAGGATCTTGTCTGATATGTTTCATTCATGTTTATTGAGATTGTCAGAGATATTCCACTTCAGAGATAGGATGGCAAATATTTGAGGGCCACAAAAACCCTTCCTCCAGCAGAAAATGTACTTAGCAAGTAGAGGACTCTCAGGTTTTTAAAATATGCATTCTCTTTGCACAGCACTGAGAAAAAGGAATTATTTCAAAATAATTGCCAATGTTAAAGGTGCACCAGTTTCTTGTTGTCTCTCTACGCAATGGCAGAATAGAGAGGTGACAAAGATGAGGTGACATCTCTTAAACTGCAATAGCATTTGGAAATATGAAGGACTAAATGCTCTTTTTCTTAATTTAGGCACCCAATTCAGAACATCCTGTAAGTATTACAAATTGTCAATCAAGTCTTCCAAGTCTTCAGTATGCTTCAACTGATTTAGGATGAGACCAGAAAAGGGGTTTCAAGTGAGAAGCAGAGGTTTGGCACTGCTTTCCTCTGCAGTCTTCTTTGGTGGTCTCCCATCCAAGTACCAACCCTGCTTAGCTCCTGAGGTCTGATGAGGTTGGGCTATACCATGCCACCTTCCCTTCCCCAAGAGATGGTAGTTACAAGCATATCAACAGTGTCTTCAAGCATGAAGAAATAACTGGGCTCTTTATAATTTGGGCTCCTGGATTACTTGATATAGCTGGAAACACAAGTATTCCAAATAATTTTTATATTAAGTCTTCTGAATCTTCAGTACACTTCCACAATTGACTCATTCCAACACCCAAAGGAAACTACATGTTTCCTACTGCACTCCAATGTAGGCAACAGGCTTGTGCCTCCCTTGCGAAAAAGGAAGGAAGGAAGGAAGGAAGGAAGGAAGGAAGGAAGGAAGGAAGGAAGGAAGGAAGGAAGGAAGGAAGGAAGGAAGGAAGGAAGGAAGGAAGGAAGGAAGGAAGGAAGGAAGGAAGGAAGGAAGGGGGAAGCCAGTTTGCATGGTATTACGCAATTATACAATTATGTAATGCATTATACAATTTTATTAATTATGCACATCATGTACAAGAGTTATTTAGATCTATGCTGTCTGCTTTACTGTGGGAAACCTCATGTATGTCTAAATCTAGCACTAACATAAACAACAATTATTCAGATTTGCTTTGCAAAATTTAAACATCAGCATCATGAATATGTAGCATGCAAGATTCAGAGGGTAGTCATGTAGGTGTGCAGTGATACAGCTAGATTCAAATCCATAGTACCTTGGAGACCAAGAAGATTTTCAGGGTATGAGCATCTCAGAGTCAAAGCTCCCTTCATTAGTTACCATGCAAGAATGCAGAAAAGTTCATTATGGGATGATCTTTTAAATTAACCAAAGGCATTAGTTCTGTCCATATATTTGCCCAATCCCTTTTAAAACAGATCTTTCTCAGTGGCCATCACCACATCTTGCTGCTATGAATTCCTCAAGTCACCTTCTCATTGGATATAGTAATACTTCCTTTGATTGGTGTTGAATTTTAATTTGAACAACAATGGGGCTAATTTGTTTCCTGATTTCATATATAGTATTCAAAATACCTGGATGAGTCATTTGCTTCCAGTTTCCTAGTTTCTCCTGAATTTGTGGTAAAATGAATATCTCTGGAAAGAGATCATAGCTACTAATAATGGAAAGAATCCCTGAAAGTATGAAGAAATAATTTCTTTTTTCTTTTGCACTTCAGGGTGACGGTTCGGTGAAAGAGGTAAACACGCCAAATTGTCTATACATTAAGAGACATGTCCTAACTCTCCAATGTGCTCCCAGAATTTATTCATCATAAAAGCAGGGCTTCCCTAAGTTTGGAATCACAATTTTGGACTGTCCCCCACAGGTCTCAGAGAATCACCAGGCTTAAGCTGGTGGCTGCAGTGATTGCAGTGATCTTTATAGTAGGATTTTTTTCCAGCTCTAAAACCTTCCCATGAAGGAGAGCTTCATGAAAGAACCATGTCCCACTTTCTGCACTTCCATGAGGGAATTAAGGATTGTTCACTGTATGAATAACTTTCAAAGGCACAGAATATGAGAGAGTGTTTTCTTTTCTGTTTCGGTTACGGGTTAAGATCCAAAATGAATGAACACATGGACAGTAGTGGTATTCTAGAACTTTAAGAGGTTTCAAGCTCTCTAATGTAGTTCAGGAATTTTTTATCCTTAATGTTTGAATGCTCCTTGCTTGTCAGGTTTTGTGTGCCACTTTCTAAGAATGCCTTTGCTAGCAGATGAAGCACGTGAAAAGTTTCAAAGAGATGGGCTTCATCACAGTCTTAACAAAGAATGTTCCACATCATTTTGCTGTAATTTCCACATTCCACATACCAGTTCCACAAATTGCCTTCATTTTGGAGAACATGATATAAAATAGTATTCAAAATACCTGGATGAATCATTTGCTTCCAGTTTCCTAGTTTGTCCTGAATTTGTGGTAAAATGAATATCTTTGGAAAGAGATCATAGCTACTAATAATGGAAAGAATCTCTGAAAGTATGAAGTAATAATTTCTTTTTTCTTTTGCACTTCAGGGTGACGGTTCGGTGAAAGAGGTAAACATGCCAAATTGTCTATTCATTAAGAGACATGCCCTAACTCTCCAATGTACTCCCAGAATTTATTCATCATAGAAGCAGGGCTTCCCTAAGTTTGGAATCACAATTTTGGACTGTCCCCCACAGGTCTCAGAAAATCACAAGGCTTAAGTTGGTGGCTGCAGTGGTTGCAGTGATCTTTATAGTAGGATTTTTTTCCAGCTCTAAAACCTTCATATGAAGGAGAGCTTCATGACAGAACCGTGTTCCACTTTCTGCACTTCCATGAGGGAATTAAGGATTGTTCACTGTATGAATAACTTTCAAAGGCACAGAATATGAGAGAGTGTTTTCTTTTCTGTTTTGGTTACGGGTTAAGATCCAAAATGAATGAACACATGGACAGTAGTGGTATTCTAGAACTTTAAGAGGTTTCAAGCTCTCTAACATAGCTCAGGAATTTTTTATCTTTAATGTTTGAATGCTCCTTGCTTGTCAGGTTTTGTGTGCCACTTTCTAAGAATGCCTTTGCTAGCAGATGAAGCATGTGAAAAGTTCCAAAGAGATGGGCTTCATCACAGTCTTAACCAAGAATGTTCCACACCATTTTGCTGTAATTTCCACATTCCACATATCAGTTCCACAAATTGCCTTCATTTTGGAGAACATGATATAAAATAGTATTCAAAATACCTGGATGAGTCATTTGCTTCCAGTTTCCTAGTTTCTCCTGAATTCGTGGTAAGATGAATATCTTTGGAAAGTGATCATAGCTACTAATAATGGAAAGAATCTCTGAAAGTATGAAGAAATAATTTCTTTTTTCTTTTGCACTTCAGGGTGACGGTTCGGTGAAAGAGGTAAACACGCCAAATTGTCTATACATTACGAGACATGTCCTAACTCTCCAATGTGCTCCCAGAATATATTCATCATAGGAGCAGGGCTTTCCTAAGTGTGGAATCAAAATTTTAGACTGTTGCCCACAGGTCTCAGAGAATCACAAGGTTTAAGTTGGTGGCTGCAGTGATTGCAGTGATCCTTATAGTAGGATATTTTTGCAGCTCTAAAACCTTCATATGAAGGAGAGCTTCATGACAGAACCATGTCCCACTTTCTGCACTTCCATGAAGGAATTAAGGATTGTTCACTGTACAAATAACTTTCAAAGGCACAGAATACGAGAGAGTGGCCCAGGACAGACTGGCAATTTGCCCCGGTATCGAGTCGCGGCAAAAAAAAACCCGGAGTAAACGATACCGGGTTTTCCCGTCCACACAGCGGGGGCCTCTGCCGTAAGATACTGGACGGAGGCGCGCGGGAGCGTTCAGACTGCCGCGCCGGAGGCGCGCTATATTCGCTGTTTCCCCATTATTTCGGCTGTGGGCGTATGTGCGCATAAGCGCATTTTGGCGATATTTTTTTTTTGCCCTGCAACGCCAGCACCGCATTGGGCAGTGGAGCGGAGCGCAGCCAATCACACCGCTGCTGCCTCATGCCCAACGCGGGTTGCTCCCGGCTTTTCGGCTGCGCGTTCAGACTCCCCGGAAGTGGAGAAATGCGCGACAAACGCAGGCTTTCAAGATTTGCGTCGGCTTTTATCAGGTGTTTTTTTAATCCGGCAATGAAGCGCGAGAGCACCGGTAGGCTACGGGTGGGGGACGCCAGGCAGATGTGCCTGTGTGAACATTCCATTTACTCCGGTATTGAGTCGTTGTCAGCCCGGGTCCCATCCCGTGGCAAATTGCCAGTCTGTCCTCGGCCAGTGTCTTCTTTTCTGTTTCGGTTACGGGTTAAGATCCGAAATGAATGAACACATGGACAGTAGTGGTATTCTAGAACTTTAAGAGGTTTCAAGCTCTCTAATGTAGTTCAGGAATTTTTTATCTTTAATGTTTGAATGCTCCTTGCTTGTCAGGTTTTGTGTGCCACTTTCTAAGAATGCCTTTGCTAGCAGATGAAGCATGTGAAAAGTTCCAAAGAGATGGGCTTCATCACAGTCTTAACCAAGAATGTTCCACACCATTTTGCTGTAATTTCCACATTCCACATATCAGTTCCACAAATTGCCTTCATTTTGGAGAACATGATATAAAATAGTATTCAAAATACCTGGATGAGTCATTTGCTTCCAGTTTCCTAGTTTCTCCTGAATTAGTGGTGAGATGAATATCTTTGGAAAGTGATCATAGCTACTAATAATGGAAAGAATCTCTGAAAGTATGATGAAATAATTTCTTTTTTCTTTTGCACTTTAGGGTGACGGTTCGGTGAAAGAGGTAAACACGCCAAATTGTCTATACATTAAGAGACGTGTCCTAACTCTCCAATGTGCTCCCAGAATATATTCATCATAGGAGCAGGGCTTTCCTAAGTGTGGAATCAAAATTTTAGACTGTTGCCCACAGGTCTCAGAGAATCACAAGGTTTAAGTTGGTGGCTGCAGTGATTGCAGTGATCCTTATAGTAGGATATTTTTGCAGCTCTAAAACCTTCATATGAAGGAGAGCTTCATGACAGAACCGTGTCCCACTTTCTGCACTTCCATGAAGGAATTAAGGATTGTTCACTGTACAAATAACTTTCAAAGGCACAGAATACGAGAGAGTGGCCCAGGACAGACTGGCAATTTGCCCCGGTATCGAGTCGCGGCAAAAAAAAACCCGGAGTAAACGATACCGGGTTTTCCCGTCCACACAGCGGGGGCCTCTGCCGTAAGATACTGGACGGAGGCGCGCGGGAGCGTTCAGACTGCCGCGCCGGAGGCGCGCTATATTCGCTGTTTCCCCATTATTTCGGCTGTGGGCGTATGTGCGCATAAGCGCATTTTGGCGATATTTTTTTTTTGCCCTGCAACGCCAGCACCGCATTGGGCAGTGGAGCGGAGCGCAGCCAATCACACCGCTGCTGCCTCATGCCCAACGCGGGTTGCTCCCGGCTTTTCGGCTGCGCGTTCAGACTCCCCGGAAGTGGAGAAATGCGCGACAAACGCAGGCTTTCAAGATTTGCGTCGGCTTTTATCAGGTGTTTTTTTAATCCGGCAATGAAGCGCGAGAGCACCGGTAGGCTACGGGTGGGGGACGCCAGGCAGATGTGCCTGTGTGAACATTCCATTTACTCCGGTATTGAGTCGTTGTCAGCCCGGGTCCCATCCCGTGGCAAATTGCCAGTCTGTCCTCGGCCAGTGTCTTCTTTTCTGTTTCGGTTACGGGTTAAGATCCGAAATGAATGAACACATGGACAGTAGTGGTATTCTAGAACTTTAAGAGGTTTCAAGCTCTCTAATGTAGTTCAGGAATTTTTTATCCTTAATTTTTGAATGCTCCTTGATTGTCAGGTTTTGTGTGCCACTTTCTAAGAATGCCTTTGCTAGCAGATGAAGCATGTGAAAAGTTTCAAAGAGATGGGCTTCATCACAGTCTTAACCAAGAATGTTCCACATCATTTTGCTGTAATTTCCACATTCCACATATCAGTTCCACAAATTGCCTTCATTTTGGAGAACATGGTATAAAATAGTATTCAAAATACTGGATGAGTCATTTGCTTCCAGTTTCCTAGTTTCTCCTGAATTTGTGGTAGAATGAATACCTTTGGAAAGAAATCATAGCTACTAATAATGGAAAGAATCTCTGAAAGTATGAAGAAATAATTTTTTTCTTTTGCACTTCAGGGTGACGGTTCGGTGAAAGAGGTAAACACGCCAAATTGTCTATACATTAAGAGATGTGTCCTAACTCTCCAATGTGCTCCCAGAATTTATTCATTATAGAAGCAGGGCTTTCCGAAGTGTGGAATCGAAATTCTGGACTGTCCCCCACAGGTCTCAGAGAATCACAAGGCTTAAGTTGGTGGCTGCAGTGATTGCAGTGATCTTTATAGTAGGATTTTTTTCCAGTTCTAAAACCTTCCCATAAAGTAGAGCTTCATGACAGAGCCGTGTCCCACTTTCTGCACTTCCATGAGGGAATTAAGGATTGTTCACAGTACAAATAGCTTTCAAAGGGACAGAATATGAGAGAATGTCTTCTTTTCTGTTTAGGTTATGGGTTAAGATCTGAAATGAATGAACACATGGACAGTAGTGGTATTATAGAACTTTAAGAGGTTTCAAGCTCTCTAACGCAGTTCAGATTTTTTTATCCTTAATATTTGAATGCTCCTTGCTTGTCAGGTTTTGTGTACCACTTTCTAAGAATGCCTTTGCTAGCAGATGAAGCTTGTGAAAAGTTTCAAAGAGATGGGCTTCATCAGAGTCTTAACTAAGAACATTCCACATCATTTTGCTATGATTTCCACATTCCACATATCAGTTCCACAAACCGCCTTCATTTTGGAGAACATGATATAAAATAGTATTCAAAATACCTGGATGAGTCATTTGCTTCCTGTTTCCTAGTTTCTCCTGAATATGTCGTAAAATGAATAACTTTGGAAAGAGATCATAGCTACTAATAATGGAAAGAATCCCTGAAAGAATGAAGAAATAATTTCTTTTTTCTTTTGCACTTCAGGGTGACGGTTCGGTGAAAGAGGTAAACATGCCAAATTGTCTATTCATTAACAGACATGTCCTAACTCTCCAATGTGCTCCTAGAATTTATTCATCATAGAAGCTGGGCTTTCCTAAGTGTGGAATCGAAATTTTGGTCTGTCTCCCACAGGTCTCAGAGAATCACAAGGCTTAAGTCGGTGGCTGCAGTGATTGCAGTGATCTTTATAGTAGGATTGTTTTTGTAGTAGCAAAATTTTGACGTGCCCTCCTAACAGGCAATCATCTTGTACTCAGAGTGGTGAAGGATGTTTGTAGGTTCACTATGTATTTTGCTTATTGTTTTTTTTTAAAGCCCCTTATAAATGGCTGAGAGATCCATAGATCAATTCTAGGGCTCCAGTGAAGTCAGGAGGGATTCATCAGAGTCTTAACCAAGAATGTTCCACACCATTTTGCTATAATTTAAACATGAATTTTCCTCATCTTCTTCATTTTGGAGAACATGATATAAAATAATCTTGGAAAATATATCCAGACGAATCATTTGCTTCCTGTTTCCCATTTTCTCCTGAATTTGTGGTAAAATTAATATTTTTGAAAGAGATCCTAGCTACTAATAATTGAAACAATCCCTGAAAGTATAAAGAAATAACTTCTTTTTTCTTTTGCACTTCAGGGTGAAGATTGGATGAAAAAGGTAAACATGACAAATTGTCTATACATATCCATGTGAACACTCCTCATCTCCTTTGTTTTGGAGAACATGATATAAAATGTTATTCAAAAATATCTGGATGAGTCAAGTCAAGTTAGCCTTTATTGGCATAAATTATCAGTACATGTTATACATTTAAGAAGTAGTTAAAAATGGTTAAAAACACACTGATAAAAATTATGTGACTTGATATTGTGCAATTAGGAGCTGATAAGGATATTATATTTCTAGGTTCCTTTGACGCAGTTTTAAAGCCAAACAGAGAAACTGAGCCATCTTCTCAGTGATGTCAGGACCAAGATCATTTAAGAGTCTGTGTATCTTGAGTGCATCAGAACAATCCGCCATACTGGATAGGATAGATAAATGTTCCTTAAATCCATATACAGATTACAATGCAGGAGAACATGAGAGATAGATTCCACACATTTCTTTCTGCAGGGACAGTATCTGGCCGAATGAGAAACCTTGTTAAATCTGCCATATAGAATGGCAGAAGGCATAGCATTACACCTGGCCAGGGCAAACGCTCTACATTGTTGCGGGACCTGCAGAGAGAATAGATATGAGTCCATCTTCCCTATAGTTAGGGGGATCTCGAAATTCAAGGGGAAGCAGGCTTTATTAGCTAAACTGAATAATTTCTGACGCTCAGTATCTAGCATCCTATTTTTAATCTGATGAAATGCAGCCGCACAGGGCAACATGGACAGGGAATCTAAAGAAAGTCATTTGCTTCCTGTTTCCTGTATTCTCCTGAATTTGTGGTAAAATTAGTATCTTTTGAAAGACATTCTAGGTACTAATAATTGAAACAATCCCTGAAAGTATTAAGTAATAACTTCCTTTTTTCCCCCTTTCTCACTCCAGGGTGAAGAGTTCATGAAAAAGGTAAACACAACAAATTGTCTATACACATAAACATAAATGTACAACACCAGGACCAGGGAGGATAGCCCATAACAATTATTGACGGTATGCAGGGCTCTTTTTGTAGCAGGAACTCCTTTGCATATTAGGTGACACACCCCTAATGTAGCCAATCCTCCAAGAGCTTACAGAGCTCTTCTTACAGGGGCTATTGTAAGCTCTTGGAGGATTGGCTACATTAGGGGTGTGTGGCTTAATATGCAAAGGAGTTCCTGCTACAAAAAGAGCCCTGACGGTATGCCAAACAAAACAAATAAACAAACAAGATTCTTCACTCACTGGCTGAAGACACTGATAGAGACAGCAGACCTTATTGGTGAGGGAGTTCCAAAGTTTCGTGCCACACAACCAAGAAAGCTTTTGATGGGTTGCCAGCCATCCAGCTTCAGGTGGCAGGGGGAAACCAAAACAGTGCCCCTGAATATGACTGGAGTGAACAGGTAGGTTGAAATGGGAGAAAGGAGTATAGCATTTAAGACATTTTCAAGGTCTCTAATGTGCTTCAGGAATTCTTTATCCTTAATGTTTGAACCCTCCTTCCTTGTCAGATTTTGTGTGCCACTTTCTAAAAATGCCTTTGCTAGCAGATTAAGTATGTGAAAAGTTTCAAAAAGATGATCCTTAGACTTCAAGCAGATCTGAAACATGAGGCCCTGCTTCATCCCCTTATCAGCAATGAATGCAAATCTGACGAGGTTGAAAACTCCAGGTTGGGAAATGCCTAGAGATTTGTGGATGGAGGCTGGGGGTGGCAAAGTTTGGCAAGGTGGAGACTCAGTGTCCTGCAGTGCCTTCAAATCCACCCTCCAAAGCTTCCATTTTCTCCAGGGGAATTGTTCTCTGTAGTCTGGAGAACAGCTATAATTCCAGGAACACTTTAGCTCCTCCCCCTGAGGTTGGAAGCCTCAGACCAACCCTGATTAGAAGCAGAGCCTTTTCAGTTGTGGTATCCCTGATTTATTGTCATCTCTTCTTGTGAAAGGGGTGCAGATTCCTTCAGAACCAGTTATAGAGCTGATGCAGTTCAGATAGGTAGCAGCTCCTATGAGCTTCTTTTTAATCCGTGGTGAGGAATCCATGCTTAGACCATTCATTGTCCTGCCTACATGTGCCTAGTTTCAGATCCTCAGGGAAATTCTAACCCTCTTTGAAGCTTAAGGAACCTTAAAGTGCTGTGTATAGAAGGAGATCAATGCATTCTCATGAATTACTTGTCTATGATGAAACACCCTTTCTACCTTCCATGTGCTAGTGAGTCAAATCAAAATTATCCAAAGACCCCGGATCAGTCTGCTCAGTGTGACCAGGAAAACCTGGAACAGTTTGTTCTGGGGCTTTTTTGCCACAACTCGCTCCCACTTCAAACTGCCAGTCTGAACTCAGCCCTGCATAGCATGAGGGAGAAATAAATATTTTCAAGAAGCATCCCTTCTTCGTTTTGGAGAACATGATATAAAATAGTATTTGAAAATATATCTGGATGAGTCATTTGCTTCCTGTTTTCTATTTTCTCCTGAATTTGTGATAAAATTAGTATCTTTTGGGAAGGATCATAGCTACTAATAATTGAAACAATCCCTGAAAGTATGAAGAAATAACTTCTTTTTTGTTTTATACATCAGGGTGAAGATTTGATGAAAAAGTTAAATACAACAAATTGTCTATACATTAAGAGACATGTCTCAACTCTCCAATGTGCTCCCAAAATTTATTCATTATAGAAGCAGGGCTTTCCTAAGTGTGGAACTGAAATTTTGGAACACACAGGCCGATTTCTCACACGGCACTTACCACTGGTTTTCCTTGGAGTTTTCTGCCCCAGATCGTTTTTGTCAATTTCACACTGTAGCCGTCTGCCCCGGATCCGCTCTGGGGGTTTCATTTTCCCATTACAGCCTTGGCGTGGCTTCCTGCAACATTCCTATGCTTCTGTTGTGTGGTTTGCTTTGCATTTGAGTACAGTGATTTAAAGGGCAAAAGTACACAGTTCGCCTTCAGGCTCCTTCAAGTAAATGTACAGCTCCCAACTGCAGCTTAGCAGAACAAGGTGAATTGTTTGTGAAGATACATCTGAAATAAATTTCTTGTATTTGTGAAACTGTTGTCTTCCTCATTCAATGGTGCAGGAGAAAATAAACCGGAACAGGGACCACAGAAAAATAACTGGGGGTGGGTTTGAATTGTTGCACATGTTTCTGCAGGTTGGGTTGGGAAAGGGTTAAGGAACCTGGGTGGAGATCAAGAAATCCTGCAGTTAACATAGAGGGGGAAGGTGGGCGGGTTTGATTTGATGCGGGGCAACAGGAAACTCCTGGGAATCAAGGATCACGCTGATCTGGAGTAAATGGGGGAAGCTCCAGACCAAAAGCCAGCCCCGGGACAAATGGTGTGAAATTGACAAAATGCAACGGATGAAACAGAGGATTGACCCCGGCACAAGACTTTGTGTGAAATCGCCCACACACACACATCAGATAATCACAAGGCCTAACTCACTGGCTGTAGTGGTTGTAGTGATCTTTATAGTAGGGTTTTTTTCCAGCTCTAAAACCTTCCTGTGAAGGAGAGGTTCATAAAAGAACCATGTGCCACTTTCTGCACTTCCATGACAGAATTAAGGATCTTTCACTGAAGGAATAACTTTCAAAGACACAGAATATGACAGAACATCTTCTTTCCTGTCTGGGCTTTTAGTAGTGGTCAAGATTAATCACAAGAATAAGTCCCTACAGGGGCTATTTCAATGTCTGAAAATGGCAAGGGGGGGAAGGCAGAAACACCTCCCTCCCATGCCATAGTTCCAGGATTAAAAGGATTTCATCTGATATTTAAAATGACATTCCCTACAGCTGCTGTGTGATTTCAGGGAACAAGACTTTGGGTCTGGACAACCTTGACCCAACTTGTCAAAAATTTAATATCAAGTCTGTCCCTCAGATTACCATTTTCAGTTTATGCAGACGAGAGTAGCAGGAGAGAAGAATTACAAGTGAAGATTAATATGCCAGAACTCATATGCCAAAACACTAAGAATTAAGGAAGGTAATATGACTAGGAAACTGCTAAGAATCCAGTCTGAACCACACAGCTCTTTTCTGAAAAATGCACATCGACAATCTAGTGTTATGCAGAAGTCTCCATATTCTGCCCCCCATTTAATCCCATAACATCCCTTGTAATAGTTTTGGACTGTCCCCTACAGGTCTCAGTTCCATGAGGGAATTAAAGATTGTTCACTGTAGAAATAACGTTCAAAGACACAGAATACAAGAGAATGAATTCTTTTCTGTTTAGGTTATGGGTTAAGATCTGAAATGAATGAACACATGGACAGTAGTGGTATTCTAGAACTTTAAGAGGTTTCAAGCTCTCTAATGTAGTTCAGGAATTTTTTATCCTTAATGTTTGAATGCTCCTTGATTGTCAGGTTTTGTGTGCCACTTTCTAAGAATGCCTTTGCTAGCAGATGAAGCATGTGAAAAGTTTAAAAAAGATGGGCTTCATCAGAGTCTTAACCAAGAATGTTCCACATCATTTTGCTATAATTTCCACATTCCACATATCAGTTCCACAAATTGCCTTCATTTTGGAGAACATGATATAAAATAGTATTCAAAATACCTGGATGAGTCATTTGCTTCCAGTTTCCTAGTTTCTCCTGAATTCGTGGTAAAATGAATATCTTTGGAAAGTGATCATAGCTACTAATAATGGAAAGAATCTCTGAAAGTATGAAGAAATAATTTCTTTTTTCTTTTCCACTTCAGAATGGAGGTTCGATGAAAAAGGTAAACACGCCAAATTGTCTATACATTAAGAGACATGTCCTAACTCTCCAATGTGCTCCCAGAATCTATTCATCATAGAAGCAGGGCTTTCCTAAGTGTGGAATCGAAATTCTGGACTGTCCCCCACAGGTCTCAGAGAATCACAAGGCTTAAGTCGGAGGCTGCAGTGGATGCAGTGATCTTTATAGCAGGATTTTTTTGCAGCTCTAAAACCCTCCCATAAAGGAGAGCTTCATGACAGAACTGTGTCCCACTTTCTGCACTTCCATGAGGGAATTAAGGATTGTTCATTGTACAAATAACTTTCAAAGGCACGGAATATGAGAGAAGTTCTTCTTTTGTGCCTAGGCTTTGGTAGGGATCAAGATCCATCACAAGGAAAAGTGAGGATCACATATTAAATTTATGTGTCATGTCTGTTACCTTACAGATGGAGTTATTGTATAAAATACAAAAAGAATACTAGGCTTCCTAATTTGGGCATATTATAATTCCTCTCATGTTTGATGGACCAATCTGAAATGAACGAACACATGGACGGTAGTGGTATTAAATCTCTTTCACCACAGTGTGGACTGGCTGAATGACAGAGAAGAACTAGCCCCCTACAAAGGTTATAGAACCTTAAGTGCTGTGTATACAAGGAGATCAAAGCATTCACATGAAGTACATTTCTCAGATGAAACACCCTTTCTACCATACATGCGCTAAAGTGAATGAAATTAATGTTATTCCAAGATATTTAAATTGGTTTATCTCTGCATACAGGAGGCTGATAAATTATGTGGAAAGGGTTAAAAAATAAAATACATTTACTTATATTCTTTATGGAAGCCATGAACATTTAATTACTATAAAACTGATATTAAGCATGAAGCTCTAATGCCTTTTTATTTTTATTTTAGCATTTTCCAAACTTGATGAAAGTGAGTATTATAACTCCTGCATTTGCTGGATGATTTAGAATAAACTGCCTAGCAAGCTTAGATGTTTCTTCTCAGATTTTGCCCAACAGCTTTTGTTCTTGTCCTTGGGAGTCAGACCGTAGCCCCCGCCCTCCTCCCAGACTGGCTCCTAATTGACCCCAATGGAAATATACAGATTTTATATGGGTGCTGTGATAATCAACAGTGGGTACCTACACAACCCCTTATGATTTTGGGGAGACAGATTGGTTTGAAACTGTAAACTTCCATTCCCCCCTCACATTAGAGAACATTCTTAGGGTATGCTGCCATGAGATAAGTTTTGTGGTGAGCCAACAGAACACGGTCATCATTGAGGCAGTATCTCTACACAAATAAGAAAAATTATTAATTTGCAGGTTGGCTATAAAGAACAGGCCAGCAGCACAGGTCTCCAGGTAGTCAAAGGAGAAACCTAGCAGAGTCACCTAAGTTTGAGCTAGTTACGGCTTCTATTATGTATTGAGACGAGGCAGCTCTTTTCATAATAACATGCTTCTTTATTGAACTTTCTAAACCAAAGATACAGGTTCAACAGGAACCAATTTATACTTGTAAAAAAACCCCCCTTACCTTAAACAACAACCAATACCAAGTAGGCAGTTGGAATCCTTCATTTGTATGAACTATATACCAAGGAACTATTAACAGTGCAGCTTTGGATAATAAGCAACAAACATGATTGGCCATTATCGGCAATACAACCAATAGTCTTGAAGGTCTTGGGAGCCTTCATTCAGGCCAAAGCTCCATCAGTATATAACAGCTTTTGAGTGAATTTCCTTTATACCTTAGCAGAGCAAGTAGGCACTTACTGACACTAGGCTGGATACTTTCACCCTCACAGTATCCTACCTCCACCATCTGTCCCTTTCCCAAGGGTCATACTAAATGGTACAAAGTCTGCTTGTCACAAAAGACAGGCATAACAAAAAGTACTCTATTCTGTGCCTGAGACAGAGCTAAACCACTCTGCCATGTTGCAAGGTACAGCTGCCCTACAAACCATTTGCTCTTTTGCTGAGCAAGACCTGAGCTATCTCTGTCCTCTCCCAGAGCAGTACTGAACTATCTTTGGATTCTCCCCTGAGGCAGACCTGAACTAACTCCTGCTGTGTTTCCCTTCATCACTCCATCCCATCCTCAAAGGTGATTGGATGTTGGAGCAGCACTTCCACAGGCTCAGCTGAGAGCCAGTTGATGTAGTGGTTAAGTGTGCGGACTCTAATCTGAGAGAACCGGGTTTGATTCCCCACTCCTCCACTTGAACCTGCTGGATGACCTTGGGCAAACCATAGTTCTGGCACAGCTGTCCTTGAAAAAGAGCAGTTTCTCTCAGAGCTCTCTCAGCCCCACCTACGACACAGGGTGTCTGTTGTGGGGAGGGGAAGGGAAAGGAGTTTGTAAGCCGCTCTGAGACTCCTTTGGGTAGTGAAGGGCGGGGTATAAATCCAATATCCTCTTCTTCTTCTTCTTTCCATAAAAGTGACATTTATATTTCCAAAGCGTAGCTCTGGGGAAGGGAGTTAGTACCTCTGTGAAAAGGTTCACTCCAGAATCATCTATGAAGCCAATGCATTTCAGAGGAGGAGCAGCTCTTATGAGCATTTTAATCAATAGTGTGGAATGCTGTCTTGGACCACCTACTGTCCTGTCTAATTGTGCCCTCTTCCTATCTTCAGAGAAACACTAGGACCCTATTCAATTCAAAGCACCTTAAGCACTGTATGCTTCCATGAGATATAGGCATTCACTTCTTCATAGTTGCTGCTGTGGATGCTCCCCTCTTTGTTTTGGAGGACATGATGTAGAGTAGCATTAGAAAGTATATCCAGATGTGTCATCTGCTTCCTGTTTTCCTATTTTCTCTTGAGACCGTGGTACCATAAATAGATTTGACAGATTGTAGCTACGTATTATTGAAACAACCTCCAAAACTAGTAAGAGGTAACTTTTTTCTGTAATTTAGGGTGCCGATATGATGAAAAAAATATGTACTACGAATTGTCTATATATTAATAGATAATTCCCAACTCTCCAATGTTTTCCAAGAATTTATTAATCAAAGTAGTAGTACCTTCCCAGCTGTGGTATCAAAATTTTGAAGTGCCCTCCTAACAGGCAATCGTCTCAGAGTAGTGTACTTTACAGAAGGTTGTTTGTAGGTTTGCTTATGGCCTTTTAAGAGGCCCTTATAAATGGCTGAGAGATCCACAGATCAATTCTAGGGCTCCAGTGAAGTCAGGAGGGATTCATCAGAGTCTTAACCAAGAATGTTCCCCACCATTTTGCTATAATTTCTACACGAATTCTCCTCATCGCCTTCATTTTGGAGAACACGATATAAAATAGTTTTGGAAAATATATCCAGACGAATCATTTGCTTCCTGTTGTCCATTTTCTCCTGAATTTGCGGTAAAATTAATATCTTTTGAAAGAGATCCTAGCTACTAATAATTGAAACAATCCTGAAAGTATGAAGAAATAACTTCTTTTTTCTTTTGCACTTCAGGGTGGAGATTGGATGAAAAAGGTAAACATGACAAATTGTCTATACATATCCATGTGAACACTCCTCATCTCCTTTGTTTTGGAGAACATGATATAAAATGTTATTCAAAAATATCTAGATGGGTCATTTGCTTCCTGTTTCCTGCATTCTCCTGAATTTGTGGTAAAATTAGTATCTTTTGAAAGAGATCCTAGCTAAACAATTGAAACAATCCCTGAAAGTATGAAGAAATAATTTCTTTTTCCTTTTGCACTTCAGGGTGAAGATTGGATGAAAAAGGTAAACACAATAAATTGTCTATATGTTGTACACATAAATGTACAACACCAGGACCAGGGAGGATAGCCCATAACAATTATTGACAGTATGCCAAACAAACAAACAAACAAACAAACAAACAAACAAACAAACAAACAAGGTTCTTCACCCACTGGCTGAAGACACTGATAGAGACAACAGACCTTATTGGGGAGGGAGTTCCAAAGCTTTCGTGCCACACAACCAAGAAAGCTTTTGATTGGTTGCCAGCCATCCAGCTTCAGGTGGCAGGGGGAAACTAAAACAGTGCCCCTGAATACGACTGGACTGAACTGGTAGGTTGAAATGGGAGAAAGGAGTATAGTGTTTAAGAAGTTTCCAAGGTCTCTAACATGCTTCAGGAATTCTTTATCCTTAATGTTCAAACCCTCCTCGCTTGTCAGATTTTGTGTACCACTTTCTAAAAATGCCTTTGCTAGCAGATTAAGTATGTGAAAAGTTTCAAACAGATGTTCCTTAGACCTTAAGCACATCTGAAACACGAGGCCCTGCTTCATCCCCTTATCAGCAATGAATGCAAATCTGACAAGATAGAAACCTCCAAGTTGGGAAATGCCTAGAGATTTGTGGGTGGAGGCTGGGGGCAATGTTCGCCCTAAGCTGTGGAGTATTGTAAGCAAAAATTCTACTTGGTGAGCTACTGGCATTAAAGTTGTGAGCAAGCAATTTGGCTACTGCATACATTAGTTTGCTCTGGAGCCATCCTTCTTGAGCGAAGACAAAAATGCATGAGCCAGAGGCTAAAAAACTGTGAGCTAGCTCACACTAACTCAGCTTAGAGGGAACACTGGCTGCGGGTGGCAAAGTTTGGTGAGGTGGAGGCTCAGTGTCCTGGAGTGCCTTCAAACCCACCCTCCAAAGCTGCCATTTTCTCCAGGGGAATCGATCTCTGTAGTATGGAGAACAGCTATAATTCCAGGAACACTTTAGCTCTTACCCCTGAGGTTGGAACCCTCAGACTATTATTATAGAACTTTAAGAGGTTTCACGGTCTCTAATGTAGTTCAGGATTTTTTTTATCCTAAATGTTTGAATGCTCCTTTCTTGTCAGGTTTTGTGTGCCACTTTCTAAGAATGCCTTTGCTAGCAGATGAAGCATGCGAAAAGTTTCAAAGAGATGGGCTTCATCACAGTCTTAACCAAGAATGTTCCACATCATTTTGCTATAATTTCCACATTCCACATATCAGTTCCACAAATTGCCTTCATTTTGGAGAACATGATATAAAATAGTATTCAAAATATCTGGATGAGTCATTAGCTTCCTGTTTCATAGTTTCTCCTGAATGTGTGGTAAAATGAATATTTGGTAAAGAAACCATAGCAACTAATAATGGAAAGAATCCCTGGAAGTATGAAGAAATAATTTCTTTTTTCTTTTCCACTTCAGAATGGAGGTTTGATGAAAAAGGTAAACACGCCAAATTGTCTCTACATTAAGAGACATGTCCTAACTCTCCAATGTGCTCCCAGAATTTATTCATCATAGAAGCAGGGCTTTCCTAATAGTGGAATCGAAATTTTGAACTGTCCCCCACAGGTCTCAGAGAATCACAAGGCTTAGGTCAGTAGCTGCAGTGGTTGTAGTGATCTTTATAGTAGGATTTTATTCCAGCTCTAAAACCCTCCCATAAAGGAGAGCTTCATGACAGAACCGTGTCCCACTTCCTGCACTTCCATGAGGGAATTAAGGATTGTTCCCTGTACAAATAACTTTCAAAGGCACAGAATATGAGAGAAAGTCTTCTTTTCTGTCTAGGCTTTTGGTAGTGGTCAAGATCCATCACAAGGAAAAGTGAGGATCATATATTAAAATTTATGTGTCATGTCTGTTACTTTACCGATGGAGTTATTGTATAAAATACAAAAAGAATACTAGGCTTCCTAATTTGTGCATATTAAAATTCCTCTCATGTTTGAGGGACCAATCTGAAATGAACGACCACATGGACGGTAGTGTTATTAAATCTCTTTCAACCACAGTGTGGACTGGCTGCAAGTGTTTGTTATGAATCTGTCTTTTGATTGGCTCAGGTCAATAATATATTAATTTATTTTTTATTTCTTTCTTTAAAACATTTCTATGCTGCCTTTCCAACTGATCAGGGTTCCCCAGGTGGTGAACATGAAAACGTTAAAGCTTCACAATAATTAAAAACAGCACTTGAAATGATAAAATAATTCAATAGAACCACATGAACATACACCAGGACCAGGGGGATAGCCAATTATTATTATTGACGGTATGTCCCCCCCCCAAAAAAAACCCCCCAAGATTCTTCACCCACTGGCAGAAGACAATGATAGAGATAACAGACCTTACTGGGGAGGGAGCTCCAAAGTTTTCATGCCACACAACCAAGACAGCTCTAATATGGGCTGCCAGCCTTTAGCTTCAGGTTGCAAGGACAACCAAAAGATTTCCCCTGAATATGACTGCAGTGAATAGGTAGGTTGAAATGGGAGAAGAGATATTGACCCCAGGATATATAGGGTTTAAGAAATTTCCAATGTCTCGAATGTGCTTCAGGAATTTTTTATCCTTAATGTTTGAATGCTCCTTGCTTGTCAGATTTTGTGTGCCACTTTCCAGAAATGCCTTTGCTAGCAGATTAAGTATGTGCAAAGCTTTGAAAAGATGTTCCTCAGATTTTGAGCAGATCTGAAACACAAGGACCTGCTTCATCCCCTTGTCAGCAATGAATACAAGTCTGACAGGGTTGCAAACTCCAGGCTGGGAATTTCCTAGAGATCTGGGGATGGAAAAGTTTTGTGAGATGGAGGCTCAGTGGACTGTAGGGCCTTCAAGTCCACCCTCTAAAGCAGCCATTTTCTCCAGGGAAATTGATCTCTGTAGCCTGGAGATCAATTGTAGTTCCAGGAACATTTCAGTTCTCCTCCGAACCCCCCTGAGGTTGGAACCCAAACATTGACCATGACTAGACGCGGGGCCTTCTCGGTTGTGGAATCACCAATTTATTGCCATCTGTTCTCATGAAAAGGGTGCAGATTCTTTCAGATCTAGCTATAGAGCCAGTGCAATCCAAACGGGTAGCAGTTCCTATTAGGGTTTTTTAATCAACGGTGGAGAATCCATTCTTAGAAAGGGTTGCTAACATCCAGATGATGGCTGGAGATTTCATGGGATTACAACTGACTTCCAGGTGACAGAGATCTGTTCCTCTATAGAAAATCACCACTTTGGATGATGGACTCGATGAAATTATAAATAATTGAAGTCCCTCTTCTCCCTAACCCCATTATTCTCACCCCCCCCCCCAATCTCCAGGTATTTCCTGATCTGGCAAACCTGTTACCATTCACTGCCCTGTCTATATGTGCCAAGCTTCAGATCCTCAGAGAAAAACTAGCCCCCTACGAAGGTTAAAGAATCTTAAGTGCTGTGTATACAAGGAGATCAATGCATTCACATGAAGTACATTTCTCAGATGAAACACCCTTTCTACCGTACATGCGCTAAAGTGAATGAAATCAATGTTATTCCGAGAATTTAAATTGGTTTATCTCTGCATACAGGAAGCTGATAAATTATGTGTAGAGGGCTAAAAAATAAAGTACATTTACTTATATTCTTTATGGAAGCCATGAACATTTAATTACTATAAAACTGATATTAAGCATGAAGCTCTAATGCCTTTTTATTTTTATTTTAGCATTTTCCAAATTTGATGAAAGTGAGTATTATAATTCCTGCATTTGCTGGATGATTTAGAATAAACTGCCTAGCAAGCTTAGATGTTTCTTCTCAGATTTTGCCCAACAGCTTTTGTTCTTATCCTTGGGAGTCAGACTGTAGCCCCCGCCCCCTCCCGGACTGGCTCCTAATTAACCCCAGTGGAAATATACAGATTTTATATGGGTGCTGTGATTATCAATAGAGGGTACCCACACAACCCCTTATGATTTTGGGGAGTCAGATTGGTTTGAAACTGTAGACTTCCATTCCCCCCTCACATTAGAGAACATTCTTAAGGTATGCAGCCATGAGGTAAGTTTTGTGGTGGGCTAACAGAACACGGTCCTCATTGAGGCAGTATCTCTACACAAATAAGAAAATGTATTAATTTACAGGTTGGCTTTAAAGAACAGATCAGCAGCACAGGCCTCCAGGTAGTCAGAGGAGAAACCTAGCAGAGTCACATAAGTTTGAGCTAGTTACGGCTTCTATTATGTACCGAGACATGCAAATTTCTCCTGTATTCTCCTGAATTTGTGGTAAAATTAGTATCTTTTGAAAGAGATCCTAGGTACTAATAATTGAAACAATCCCTGAAAGTATGAAGAAATAACTTCCTTCCCCCCCCCCTTTTGCACTTCAGGGTGAAGATTGGATGAAAAAGGTAAACACAACAAATTGTCTATGCATATGCACATAAACGTACAACACCAGGACCAGGGAGGATAGCCCATAACAATTACTGACGGTATGCCAAACAAAACAAAGAAACAAGATTCTTCACCCACTGGCTGAAGACACTGATAGAGACAAGAGACCTTATTGGGGAGGGAGTTCCAAAGTTTTCATGCCACACAACCAAGAAAGCTTTTGATGGGTTGCCATCCATCCAGCTTCAGGTGGCAGGGGGAAACCAAAACAGCGTCCCTGAATATGATTGGAGTGAACAGGTAGGTTGAAATAGGAGAAAGAAGTATAGTGTTTAAGACGTTTCCAAGGTCTCTAATGTGTTTCAGGAATTCTTTATTCTTAATGTTCAAACCCTCCTTGCCTGTTGGATATTTTGTGTCACTTTCTAAAAATGCCTTTGCTAGCAGATTAAGTATGTGAAAAGTTTCAACAAGATGCTCCTTAGACTTCAAGCAGATCTGAAACATGAGGCCCTGCTTCATCCCCTTATCAGTAATGAATGCAAATCTGACAAGGTTGAAACCTCCAGGTTGGGAAATGTCTAGAGATTTGTGGGTGGAGGCTGGGGGTGGCAAAGTTTGGTGAGGTGGAGGTTATGGGTTAAGATCTGAAATGAATGAAGATATGGACAGTAGTGGAATTATAGCACTTTAAGAGATTTCAAGGTCTCTAATGTGCTTCAGGATTTTTTTTATCACATACTCATTGCACAACCTTTATTGGCATAACAGAATTTTTTATCTTTAATGTCTGAATGATCCTCGCTTGTCAGATTTTATGCGCCACTTTCTGAGAATGCCTGTGCTAGCAGATGAAGCATGCAGAAAGTTTAAAAAAGATGGGCTTCATCAGAGTCTTAACCAAGAATGTTCCACACCATTTTGCTATAATTTCCACATGAACTTTCCTCATCACCTTCAATTTGGAGAACCTGATATAAAACAGTATTTGAAAATATATCCAGATGAGTCATTTGCTTTCTGTTTCCTATTTTCTCCTGAATTTGTGGTAAAATTAATATCCTTTGAAAGGGATCATAGGTACTAATAATTGAAACAACCCCTGAAAGTATGAAAAAATAACTTCTTTTTTCTTTTGCACTTTAGGGTAAAGAGTTCATGAAACAGGTAAACATGACAAATTGTCTATACATTAAGAGATGTGTCCTAATTCTCCAATGTGCTCCCAGAATTTATTCATCATAGAAGCAGGGTTTTCCTAAGTGTGGAACTGAAATTTTGGAATGCCCACACACAGAGACACACATACACACCAGATAATCACAAGGCCTAAGTCACTGGCTGCAATGGTTGTAATGATCTTTATAGTTGGTTTTTTTTTTCAGCTCCAAACCCCTCACATAGAGGAGATGTTCATTACAGAAACATGTCCCACCTTCTGTACTTCCATGAGGGAATTAAGGATTCTTCACTGTAGAAATAACTTTCAAAGACACAGAATATGAGATAGTGTCTTCTTTTCTGTCTAGGGTGATGGTCAAGATTTATCACAAGGAAAAGTGAGTATTGCATACTAAATTTATGCATCATGTCTGTTACTTTACAGATGGAGTTATTATATAAAATACAAAAGAATATTAGGTTACCTACTTTGTGCATATTAACATCCCCCTCATGCTTGAGGGACAGATCTGAAATGAACGAATACATGGACAGTAGTGGTATTAAATCTCTTTAGCCACAGCATGGATAGGCTGCAAGTGTTTGACATAATAATAATATTCAAAAAGTTAAGATAATAACAAATACCAATCAAAGAGAAAACCGTTCTAAAGTAATATAAAATCAATGTAAAATATGTCTCAGTTTCATATCTCCTGGATACAAGTTGTATTACAATACTGTACTATGAATAAAAAGAGCAGCCTGCAAAAACTCTGCCACAGGAATGGTTATATTTTCATCATCACTGTTTAACAAGTAAATTAATTTGTGTGAGTCAGGAAGCTCTATGATACCACCAAGAAGTGATGATAAAATGTGGTGTCGAATATTAGCACAGTAATGGCATTCCAATAACACATGAGGCACTGTTTCAACTGACCTGCTTGCACAGGGGCATAGTCTATTAACAAAAGGTATACCATTAAACCTCCTAGTTAAGATCGCTGAAGGGAGAGCATTGAACCTGGCAAGTGAAAAGGTTCTACATAACGCTGGAGTCTGCAGTTGGTGAAAGTAGCTAGCAGGATGACCCACAGTGGGAATCCCATTGTAACTGGATGCAATTAGGAAACACAGGAAGAACCCCATCACATAATCAATCTTTTTTTAAAAAAACAATCAAAGCACTAAGATTCACCAGGTATACACACTAGTTTTGGCCACTGACCAAAACTGTCCCCTTACCTTATGAAGTGCATTTCTCAGAATGTAGCATTTCTACCTTCC